>JASPKZ010001168.1:0-121577 GCA_030220185.1 Diploptera punctata
CTGGCCCTTCACATCCACATGTGTCAATCACAGAGGTAGATGATCAACAGCCAGTGTAGGGGTGACATGTGGTTAGCATGTCGAGTCCCCCAGCCTTTATAGCTGGTTCCTCAACCTGGAGCCGTTACTTATTGTAGCTACCCAATTGCCTCACGATGCTGGGTGGGCACCGGTCCCATACTGGCCGAAATACCATGAGAAAATTTCTTCCCCCATGGAGACTCGAACCAGCGCAAGTCCCGTAGCTCTGGGCCAAGGCTTTCTACCTTAACCGCTCGGCTACGGCGCGGGACGTTCGCAATATCAAGAATTCAATTTTTACGACTTTTGTCGTTCACATTAATAAAATTAATTAAATAACATAATAAGCAATACAATTAGAGAGAATAAGAATTCTAGCAAAGATGAGTATGTAAATTAACGTGTAAAGACTACAAACAATTATATAAGGAAGGACAACCAGTAGCTTTAATATTAGATGTAAAGAACATTTTAATGATTTCAAATATGCTGAAGGGAAGGATTTCAAATATGCTGAAGCGAAATCCAGTTATGTCAAATAGGCAGGACATCATATAATGGGCTTCCAATATAAAACCGGACCGGCCTCACGGAGTTTCACCCGGCACGCAGTGCTGTCTCTTCCTCCCGCAATTCACCCTGCCTGCCACCCGTCCTTGAACTGTTTCTTACCTTATAGAAAATGCTGGAAATGTTGTCCTCCCGCAGTTAAACAGGCATTATACCGAGTAAACACATTTAGATTGACACGCTGTAGTTCGGGCACTGTCAAGTTTCTGATTTCATTTCTTATGTTGTTCTTCAGTTCTTCCAATGTGTGCGAATTTGTTTTGTACACTTTGTCTTTCAGGCTACCCCACAAATAAAAATCACACACTGTTAGATCTGGGGAGCGAGGGGGCCATACACCAGCACTAATCACTCTATCTTCAAACACTTCCCTAATTTTATTCATGGACTCCTCTGCTGTATGAGTAGTAGCAGAATCTTGTTGAAACCACCCATATGATTTCTCTTCAAATTTAGTCACAAGATCGTGGATTGTCGATCTGGAAGGAGGTAATTGTCCAGGGAAGTTCCGAATAAATTCCTCGCTAACGCGATGAGCTGATTCGTATTTATAATAACATTTACACATATAAATGCGCTGCTCCAATGTCAGCTGACGTCTCATCTTGTCGAACGATAGTAAACTGACTAGTTCAAGGACGAGCGGCTGGCAGAGTGAAATGCGGACGAGGAGAGAGCGCTGCCTGACGGGTGAAACCCCGTGAGGCCGGTCCGGGTTTATATTGGAAGTCCGGTACAAGATATTGACAGCACCATCACAATACTGAACAAAGATAGTAATCCAGCAAAGATAAACATACTGGAAGGAATTGAAATTGTAAAGAAAATCAACAACAACTTGATTCTAACGAGAACGTGTCCACTATATTCACCCTCTCTACAAACTCACCATAAATATATCAGTACTTCATCCAAGTTCAGTGACAAAAGAAGTAGCTTCTGCTGAAGATGGGAGTAATCCGAAAGCCCTAGAGTTAATATTTTTAAAACTTGTGGAGTAGGACCCACAAGGTACATTTTTCTTATTTAGGTATATTCCACAATACAGTGTTTCTCCTTCAACCCAAAGTGATTTGTCGCCAGAGGTTCCTATGTAAAGCACCTTCTTCCCGCAAATATCTAGTTTCCATACTTCTCTTCACTCCATACATCAATCGTAGTCTAGGCCTGCCTCTTCCACTCTTCCACTTCTTCCATTAGCTTTCCAATTAAGGATCGTCTATGGTATTCTCTCTTCTTACACTCTGATCAAGTGTCCATACCATTTCAAACTTTTTCTTCTATTTTCCCTTCTTTTTAACTTGCATAATTTACCTTATTGTGCTGCTTCTGACCTTATCCCTTCTTGAAATTCTTGTCGATCGCCTCCAAAAATCCATTTCTACTGCTAACAGCTTGTTGGCTCGTTTCCTATTTACTGTCCAGGTTTCGGACCCATATAATAAAATGCTTTGTAACAGAACTTGAAATATAGTTTTCCTCGTTCTGTACGTTATATTTCTATTCCAAAGCACTGAGTTCAACATACCAATGATTCGTCTTCCATCAGTTATTCTTCTCTCAATTTCTGTAGTTGAATTATCACTTTTATCTAAAATAAATTCTAAATATTTAAAATTTTTAACGTTACGTATTCCTCCTGAATTACATATTAGCTCATCTGTTGTATCCAATTAAATATATTCTTTTTTATTATAATTTATCTGTAATCCTCATTTTTTGTATTCTATCTCTAATTTCCTTAATATTAAAGATGGATCATCTGGATCCTGAGAAATCACCACCTGATCATCTGCAAATAGTAAATGGTGGAGGTAATAATTATCTTCTATTTGAATTCCCACAAGGTACACGATTTCATAATATTAGATTTAATACTTTGTGCTCAGTTTTACTTCATTTTCACAATCATAATCTTTCATCATTTTACATTAATGCCTCTTTCGTTATCTTCATATGTACAGTTAATTTTAATTTTAATTCGAGTCTGATTGTAGCAAACATTAATTGCAATAGCGCAGATTTCAAGTGTTCATGACTGAGAACATCAACACTAGTAAATACTTAGGTAATGTTACTTGCTGATTGAACTATCCACTGTAGGGGTAACGTTGTTACAGTGACTTCGGGAGTCGGTGAGCGTGTTGGGACTACTTATGTTATTCAAAACAATAAGGCTGAAGGTGGCGGCTTGAAGAGTAACATTTCTGGATTAATATACACGATTTCTTTCCCTTAGTTGTACTAGCTCCCCTACAGCGAGTTGTTCAGTTCAGCATATAACAATATTATAAAGGATCAACGTGAAATATATGACAAACATATTTATTTTATGCGCAAACAGTTTGCATAAAACTCTTCACAAATTACTATTTATAAATAATATTTGTCTATGTATGTATTGCGTATTCTTTAATTTTGTTTGAGTTGTTTAATTTCGTTATCGGAAAGCTTTACTAGACTTTAAGAAACACCATAATTGAGTTTTTTAGCGATAAAAAATTAATCATTTGCTAACGCGGAAGATGTTGCATTGAATGTGGAAACGGGATAATATACTAAAAACCTAATTACAGTCATTTTGAACAGAGACTCATCTAAAGACAGTGTCACATGTATATATCAAGATATTCTAACAACAATAATTATTTACACAAGGATAATATGAAATTTTATAAACTTAAACAATTAGGATATTTGGTAATCATTCATAATAAAAAAAATTCTGAAAAATAAATTATACACCGCTTATTAAATACCAATAAATGCTACCATAGTTTGATGTTCTAAGCTCTTAAATAGAGTAAAAAAGCTAAACTATTACCAAACAGTAATTTTACTAACTTTTTTATGAAGAAGAAACCTGAAAGGTATCTTATTACATTTGAAAATAAAATTTATGAAACGTGGTTGGTGTTGTTAAAGAAAATGGGAAGTGAAGAATAAGGAAGAACAGAGAATTAAGAATGCTGTACCAAAAACCGGATGTGGTAACAACGGTGAAGTTTATATAACAATACCAATACAATTCATGTGGCATTCCGTTTAGGTGAATAGTCATAAGATAATAAATAATAGTTTAAAAAACTAAAACAACACACTTTATTAGAAAGACGAACTAAAAAATGAAAAATAATTTTAATTTCCAACGCGCTTGGGATAAAATTGAAGTGGCCAACAAAAAAATCATCTCCAACACATCTAGAATAAAACTAGAGTTATCTACAAAAAAAATAATTTTACCATCAAAAGCCTGGGGTATGTTTTATATTTTTTACGTTTTCTTCTTAGAGACTTTACTTTTACCAATATCTGTTATCATCAAATATATTAATTGATATAAAGCACCCCATGCTTTCGATGGTAGACTTATTTTTTTGTAGATAACTCTAGTTTTATTCTAGATGTGTTACACATGATTTTTTTATTGACCACTTTAATATTATCCCAGCGTGTTGGAAATTAAAATTATTTTTCATTTTTTAGTTCGGTTTTCTAATAAAGCGTGTTGTTTTAGTTTTTTAAACTATTATTTATTTTTAGTTTAATTGATTGTCAAAAACCAGAATCCCATGAAAATTTAATTGCTTACAATATTTTTAGTGTGTAGGCAAGAATATAATTATATATATTTTTTTAAATATTATTATCTGACAGTATTATAATATTTTTGAATATTTTTATGTAGATAAATAGTAACAGTTAACCGTATCCTTTTCATATTATTTACATAAATTACAATGTGGTAAGTTTACAAAATTGTCATTAATATTCAACAGAATGTAAATGTAAATATATTTAAATTCGATACTATTGCAGTATGAGCTAAAAGTAATACTCTTCTAAAAAAATCCTCCGTGCCGGATTTGTACCAGCGACCTATGGATTACTGAAATTATATACACCTACAGTCCACCACTCTACCAACTGAGCTACCAGTGGATATAATACAAATTTCGTACAACGATGGACTAAAAAGTCGATATATCCGCAACCTATTATATTACACAATATTTATGAAATTATTGTATTGTCATTGGTCCTTTAAAAGTATACACAGTTTCAAGTCGATCCAATGTTTTTAAGTGGGTGAAAATCGTATTGAAATATTCCGTTACATAAACAGATACAGGTCAAGTTAATATAAAGCGTGTAAAGAAGCTTTGGACAGAGAAAAATATAGGAAGCATTTTATAGAGTCAAGGGACGGAATTGGATTGTACTTTTACTATTATTATGATTGGTTGTAGTCTCTATATCAGTGTTGGTCAAACTTTTATGATAGAACATTTCCATTATGCCTACTGCTTTCAAACGAAACTTTTTTATTTCCTCTGAAAGGAATTCTAATTAATGAATGCTGGGATAATCTTAAATACGTTATCCAGCAAACAATATTATGAATACAATATTTTTATGTATGTAACACTCACCTTCGATGAAGCAGAAGATCGTCCGCCATTGTTTCAAATGCGTTCGTCACCTGAAATTAAATATTATTATTAATACTAAAACACTATAAAATTATATATATATATATATATATATATATTGCTTCTAGATTTTGGGGTCAGGATTTTTAAACTGACCCAAACCCTTTGGCGGCACTATGGCCCTGAGGTCGTCTCAGCCTCTAACGGAAATGAGTACCAGACGCATGTTCTGGGGTAAAGGCGGCCGTCACGCAGGGCTGACAACCCGGCTGACATAAAGTGCCGATTGTCTAGAAAAAGTGGGAGCCTTAACCTCCTACTACCCCAAGGGCCTCCGGGCCTGTTGTGGGATCACTTTACTTTATATAATGGAAATGGACAGCTAATGACAAATGAGGGAAATTTGAGGAATTGGCTGAATTCAAATACCTAGGAACAATAATCACAAATAGGAATGAGATGCACAAAGAAATTAAACATAGGCTCAATTCTGGAAATGCATGCTATTATGCATTGCAGAGACTTTTGATGTCCCAACTCCTTTCAAAAAACGTTAAGCTGAAAATATAAAAACTATTATTCTACCAGTTATATTATATGGGTGCGAAACATGGACTCTTACTTTAAGGGAGGAAAGGAGATTACGAGTATTTGAGAATAAGTTCTTAGGAAAATTTTTGGACCAAAGAGAGATGAACAGACAGGTGAATGGAGAAGACTACATAACAATGAACTACACGGTCTTTATAGGAAGCCAGATATAAAAAAAAAAACAGTTAAGTCCCGTAGACTGCGATGGGCAGACATGTTGCGCGTATGGGGAATGAAAGACGTGCATGGAAACTTCTTGTAGGAAAGCCAGAAGGAAAACGCCCAGTTGGTAGACCAAGAATGAGGTGGGAGAACAACATTAACTATGATTTGAGGGAAGTAGATTATACAGGGAATGATTGGAAAGCATTAGCTCAGGATAGGGATATATGGAGAGCTTATGTCCGTGCGGCCATGAACCTACGGGTTCGATAGTGCCAGTGAGTAAGTAAGTAAGTAAGATTTCTTAACGTTGAGACTTGCAAGTAAGAGATTTTAAATAAAGGATATCTATCGACACCAGAGAAAAAGTGTAAACTCATTCTTTTAGTTCAATGGGATGAGTTCGTAAGAAGAGACATGCGTCATAGGTGCATTCTTTTAAATAATAAGCTTCCGAGATTAAAAGTTGTCTTTTGTAAATAGTGATCCCATCTTGCCAAATATATAAAAAAAACTAGTTTTCGTACGTTTCTGGACGAGATAGGGGTTGAATATTCTGAAAGAAACAGGAAAAAAACTATAATAAACCGTAAAGATATTCTGATGTGGCATCGGAAATGTCTAAGGAAAATTCTGATAAATTGAACGACACCATTGTAGACTCCATTATTAATCTAGGAGAAATCAGAGTGAAGAAATGGAAAAGGAAGAGAAGGATCCACTTCAAAGAAACGACGTCTTATCTGATTCTGATTAGATAGGACGGTATAGAATTACTTGTGATTTTTTTTGTCATAAATAAGTAACGAATGGAGGAAGTTCCAATTATTGGTACCATCGTATCTTGTATTCAGTTTTATTTCCCACTAGCTAATACCCGGCGTCCGCTGCTACACCTAAATAAATTAAACTTAATACGCTTTTATGCTTAGTTGAATAAGTAAAAGATAAAATAGGCCTAATTATAAATTTATATATTTTAGATACGCCGTGCTCATTACCCGGTGTTGCCCGGGAATCTACTTATCCCGATCTTCTAGACCTAAATGAGCCGACATACAAAAATTAATGTGTTTTATGTTTAGTTAAATAAGCGAAAGGAAAAATGTATATTGTAATTATTTTTAGATACCCCGAACTCAGGTCATGTAAGAATTTAAAGGACGAACAGACCTATTATTTAAGCTACACCTAATAATGTTCTTAATCCAACATCGAAATCCTGTTTACGCGTTGTACGGGAATCTACTCATTTCGATCTTCTTGGCATAAATGAGCTGAAAGACGAAAATTAATGTACATCTTATGATTAGTTGAATAATTAACATGAAAAATAATTTTAAATGTATATCGTAAATATACGTATCTTCTTGGCATAAATGAGCTAAAAGACAAATTTCGTTACGTGCTGTTATGCTTGCACAGGAATCTACGTACTTGTCTCGATCTTCTTAGCATCAATGAAAGACAAAAATGGTTATTGTGAGTTATCCGTAAGAGATAAACATATGCTGTCGCGGAATATTTTGTAGAGGTATTTGAGATATTCAATTCTGTGTACATTAATTTTGTGTATTTGTTATGGTTTAGGCAGCATAAGCCATTTAGGCGTCCAAAGAGCTGCATTTTTCACGTTTTCCACTACAAAGGGCGATTTTTAAGGGTGTAGGAATTGAGTATCTCAACTCTTTTATAGCCTATATTCATCCCGTAAATCTCCTGAACATTTTGCAAAAAAAAAAACAATCACAATTGGATCAACGTTATGGCCGCGCATAAAGTACGAACAAACAAACATTCATTTTTATATATTAGATAAAATGCGATGTTACCTGAGAACAACATTTCTATCATACACAAGTCCATACAAAAATCAGTCATTTAGTAGTTAAAGGTAGTACTACGTTTCCCCAAACCCCGGAGTTGGTGTAGTAATATTTTATCGAAGTACGTTTACAGTACACCTGGAACTCAGTTCGGGATTAATACTGGAAAATGAAGCGAAATTAATCAATAATTTAGTGGCGTATTATATTTGATCATTTAGTTTACCGTGAATAGTGTTTTTGTTTAATAACAAACACAATTAATTAATTACATTGCAGTTAGACAAACACTAGTAATATAATGATAATTGATTGTCATGGTTAATTTGATAAACATGGGCACACATTTCTATTCAAATCACGTATTGTTATACCAACACAAATACGTTGCATCTCCAAGTCCAAATATTAAGTACACGTAACATGTTCTCCTATACTATTCAATTTTGTATGGCAACTACATCATGCCATTAAATTTTTAGACGATGGTAAGTAAAGTAAAGTGATCCCACAACAGGCCCGGAGGCCCTTGGGGTAGTAGGTTAAGGCTCCCACTTTTTCTTGACAATCGGCACTTTGTGTCAGCCGGGTTGTCAGCCCTGCGTGACGGCCGCCTTTACCCCTAGAACAAGCGTCTGGTACTCATTTCAGTTAGAGGCTGAGTCGACCCCAGGGTCATAGTGCCGCCAGAGGTTTTGGGTCAGTTTAAAAATCCTGACCATAACGGGACTTCAACCCTCGACCCTCTGGCTTGTAGCTCAGTGCCTTAACCACTACGCTACGGCGTGCACCCCTTTAGAGGATGGTAGAGGAGTCAATAATATTAATAAGCTGTTAGTTGATGCCGATGATGTAGCATTATTAGTCGATAACGAGTAGATATTAAGGGCCAACACGCACACTCTATTCAGTAACACTAAGAAATTGGGACTGGAAATAAACATCAATTAAACTAAATATATTGTCACAAATAATAATAGCTTTATTTTAATAATAATGGCTTTATTTTGCCTGGCAGAGTTAAGGTCTTAAGGCCTTGTCTGCCACTCAACCAGGTTTTAAAAAATACAAAACAAGTTTTACATCTAAATTACAATATACATAAAGGATTAAATGTTATAAATACAATACAATTAATATTTATAATGTATTTTGATTTACTCTAAATTTAACGAATTAAATATATAACATGTACAAGATGCATATATAAAATAACGAGGAAAAGATTATTAATGACATAGTATAAAATTAAATAAATAGAGAAAATTAATTATTAGACAAGTAACGGTATAAGCGTGACTTAAAGATGCCAAGTGTGCGGCAACCCCTGATATCTTGAGGAAGGAGATTCCAGGAACGGGTAGAGGCTACTGTGAAGGAAGTAGAATAAGAGGAAGTGCTATGAAGAGGATTGTTAGCAGAATGATATCTTGTGACCTAGCGTCAATATTGTGGTAAGAGGATAACTTCTCAAATCTGGACGCCAGGTAAGTAGGAATGTAGGAATTCAGAAGCTTGAAAAGTAGTGAAAGAGAGTGCAATTTACGTCAGTCAGTTAGACGGAGCCAAGAGAGGCTAAATGACACAGGGTTTTCCTTTTAGTTATTTCAATTTAAATAAATACACTGATGTTATGTAAAATTTTTCTTTTCATTTTATTTTCTTCTCACAATTATCACTAAATCTTCAATTAAAAGTAAAAGTAAAGTGATCCCACAACAGGCCCGGAGGCCCTTGGGGTAGTAGGAGGTTAGGACTCCCACTTTTTCTAGACAATCGGCACTTTATGTCAGCCGGGTTGTCAGCCCTACGTGACGGCCGCCTTTACCCCCAGAACAAGCGTCTGGTACTCATTTCCGTTAGAGGCTGAGTCGACCCCAGGGCCATAGTGCCGCCAGAGGGTTTGGGTCAGTTTAAAAATCCTGACCCCAACGGGACTTGAACCCTCGACCCTCCGGCTTGTAGTTCAGTGCCTTAACCACTACGCTACGGCGTGCCCCTAAATCTTCAATTACAATTTATTTTTACAACTATTCTTGTTTGAAAGTTTATTTGACAATCACTGTGTTAGCACAGTTACAGACACAGTCCTTCCTTACAGTTTCGCTCAACAATTAACCTCTCGCCGTCCAATAGGGTACTCGGGGTCGTTCCGACCTCACCACATATTTATAGGCGAGTAGACGGAAATTTCCAGGTACATGAACGAGATGTTTCTACATGGAACCTTCTCGTGTTCGATGTTTCTCGAACGGGAGAATAGATGCTCGTAGAACTCTCTTATTAGCCGAGAAAATTAGGCGGATCCCTCGACTCGCGATTGGCTATTCGCCAATCCTGTTCACCAATGCGAGGTTTCTCTCGCAGGCCCGCGCATTTTAAACGACGCGACTACAACGCGTCACAATGTGATCAGTAATGACACGTAGAAATATATTATACAATGGAAATGGACAGTTAATGACAAATGAGGTAAATTTTGAAGAAATGGCTGGGTTAAAATACCTAGGAACAATAATACAAACAGGGATGGGGTGTACAAAGAAAATAAACACAGACTCTATTCTGGAAATATATGCTATTATTAATTTCAGAAACTTTTGTCATACCAATTTCTCTAAAACAAATTAAATTGCAAATATGTAAAAACTATTATTCTCCCAGCTATATTATATGCATGCGGAACATTGTCTGTTACTTTAAGAGAGGATAAAAGGTTACGAGTACTTGAAAATAAAGTTCTTAGGAAAATTATTGGACAAACGTGAGATGAACAGACAGGTGATTGTAGAAGACTACATAAGTCATTACACGATATTTATAGGAAACCAGTTGTGAAAAACAGTTAAATCTCATAGATTGCGGTGGAGAGGACACATGGCACGAATGGGGAATGAAAAAGGGGCATGGGAATTCAGGAAAACAGAGGGAAAGCGTCCAGTATGTAGGTAAAAATGAGATATGATAATAATAATAATAATAATAATAATAATAATAATAATAATAATAATAATAATAATAATAATAACAATAATAACCATGATTGAGAGAAGTAGATTGTACAGGGGATGATTCGAAAATATTGGCTCTCGTTTGGATGTATGAATTATCTTCGTGCAGCCATGAACCTACGGGCGCGATAGTTCCAGTGAGTTAGTTAATTTAGTTTTGTAGATGTATTAAAAATATTTACCTATCTGTACCGTACAGCTCCACATGTGACAAAGTTGCTACCTTGCGGGAGTGACTTAACTAAGTTAAAATATTAGATTTACCTCCGTATATACATATCAGAGGATGATTTACAAAGAGTCATTTACACGTTGAATCAATTAGGACTCTATTATAATCTTAAAGTATCTACTTCAAAAACTAAAGTTATGGCTTTTCAGGGCAAACTGCCATTTAGAACAAAAATAGTAATCAATAATGAAATACAGATAGCACGCTTTAACTATCTTGGTGTAGATGTAACATGTAGCTATGATTGGGATATACATAATAAATTAAACCTAAATCAAATTATGTACGGCACCATAAGAACAACCCTCCGAAAGACTCGAAAATACACTGTTCCTGTTCTTTTATATGGATCTGACTGAATCTTGGATACTTACAAAGAAGATATCTCACACATTCAAGCCACTGAAAGTATTTTTTTAAGATCCGTAAAAGGATGTACACGCATGGGTAGATTACATAATGCATCAATAAGAAATGAACTGGAGATATTTTCAATAATCGATAAACTGGAAGAGGACAACTACCGATGGAAGGAATATTTAGATAAAATGAAGAATACAGGATTACTCAAAATATTCAACACGTACAAACCGCACGGAAACATTATTGGGACCGCCGAGGAAACGATGGACTTGAGACCGAAGCAGGTTGCATTGACCTAATCCTGGAAAGGAAGAAGAAGAAGGAGATATAACAACAGATTTTGAGCATATCGGATTAATTTATAATAGGAAACTAAATTATTTCTTGGATGGGAAGTCTGAATGAATATTGCTCAGACACACTTATATATGCTTGAGGTTCTTTTAAGAGTCCGAAAATCTTCAGACTTGCGACACACGGATTAACATTCTTTCCTAAGAATTTTGTCCTCAATTTTACCAACCTAAAAAGTTTATCGATCCTGGAGTGGAAGATAGAGATTCCACTTACCACGCCACGACGAAGGATATTATTTTCGTTAAATTGTAGGCTTTCACGGCGGGTGTTTTGTTTCCTGTTAAAATGGTCTTTGGAGCTAAAAGTCAGTGATCCAGTTTTATTCAAACTCGATGTTTTGTATATTACTGCGGCAGACATCCTCAGAACGTTGACGATATCTACCGATGTAGTAGACAAAACTTCGATTTTCAACAAAAATTACATGGTAATTTAGCCCGGAAGACCAAGTTAACAAGAATCTTTCTATATTCGTTAGAAGGAATTTTCTGCAATGCTTTAAATTATGCAAACAAATCAAAATATAAAAACATGCTTGTACCTTTCTAATTTTAAGAGATACAATCAGTGTTCAGCTTTATGAAATGAGAGTGTAATAAAATATTTTAAAATTGTAGATGAGGCCAGTGTTTTATGTCACAGAAAACCATAAAAATCCTGTTTACATGTCCACAGTGACATTTTAGTGGCAACCATTCTTTTCAGAATTGATAAATGAATATGGTCTGTAATAAATTAGGATTTATATAGCGATAACATTTTCCATGCTTAGAATGTACCATTAATTGGAAATGCCAATTTTCATTTCAAAACCCAACGTGACTTTCAATTCTAATTTGTTACACATACTACATCGAAAGTTTGCTCAATGATTCCAACTTGTGTTCTTTTGAAATTTATTGCCGACTTAACGGGAGACGGTACGAAGTAAGATTTTTATCTTAGTAACTTGTTTTCAAATTTCAGGGATTAAGCATTTTTGTCTTTTCCGGCAGCAAAAATACAATATATTTGAACGCATCCACCTCCGACCTTTGACTTTGTCTACAGCCTTTAACCATAATAGCAAGTACTTCCTAAATTGTGGATATGTTTACTTTTTTCTGGTCATCTCTTTCCTGTTAGTATTTATTCTTCTTCTTATTATTTTTCTTCTTCACTTCACGGGCTAGGCAAAATGCCTGTTCCGCCTCACAGTTGTTCTGTCCATCTTTTCACTGGCCTTCCTACATTCCTTGAACCTCTTGGCTTGTAGTTGAATGCTGTTCTTGGTAATCTTGTTACATTAATTCTTTCCACATGTGTTAACCATTTCTCTCTATGTTATCTGATTTTCTCATTCAATGGATATATATTTAACTCTGTTCTTATATCTTAATTTTTTATCCGATCCAATATTGTGCAACCTTTTGTTCTTCTAAGGAAGTTCATTTCTACACTTTGTATTCTACTTTGTAATTTTTTGGTCATTACCCAAGTTTCACTCCCATAAATTAATGCAGGAACTGCCAATGTTTTATAAAACTTTAATCTAGTATCTCTTCTTGTTTTGTTCTTTAATGGTTTATGTATTTGAAATCTTGACAGTTTCACATTTACGTCTCTTTCAGTTTTTGTGTTTACAGTAAAATTACAACCCAAATAATTAAAATTTGTTACTTGTTCCAGAGGTTTGTTGTCTATTATGATTTTTGATCTTATATGTTCACTTCCCCAAAATGTCATTATTTTCGTTTTTTCCTTTGATATTTTAAAATTATATTCTTGGCATAACTGATTTAATTGATGTAAAGAGAATTGTAATTATTTTCATTAGTAATTATTATTACTACATTTAGAGATACTTTTGAATTTCACAATGTGTTAAAGTAAGGAGATACACTAACTCTTGAACTATTCAATTTTGTATTAGAGAATGCTATAAACAATTTAGAGATTGAAAGAATCTTATAACTCAATATTGTTAAATAAGCTGTTATTTTATACTGATGATTTAGTTATATTAGGCGACAGCGAGGAGATTCTAAGGGGTAAACACACATTTTATCGAGTAACACCAAGAATTTGGACTGCAAGTAAACATTAATAAAACTAAATATAGAACAACACATTAAAATACATTATATAAAGTAAATGTGCAGTTAATGACAAATGAGGTGAATTGAAATACCTAGGAACAATAATTACTAATACGAATGAGACACAAAGAAATTAAACATAGGTTGTATTCTGGAAATGCATACTATTACGCATTAGAGGGGCATTTTTCATTCCAACCTCTCTAAAAATCATTATTAATATAAAAAATAGGCTACATAAAACTATTATTCTCCCAGTTATATTTTATGAATGCGAAACATAGACTTTTACTTTAAAGGAGAAGAAAATATTACTAGTACTAAGAATGAAGTTGCTAGGAAAATGTTGGGTCCAAAGAGAGATGAACCAACAGGAGAATGGAGAAAACTACATGACACAATGAACGACGTCGTCTTTATAGGAAAACAGTTAAACCTCGTAGACTGGGATTGGCAGAACACGTGGCACGAATGGGGAATGTAAGAATGGCATGGAAACTCGTTGTAGAAGACCAGACATAAATATTACAGTTGGTACGCCATGAGTGAGGTGGAAGAATAACATGTTGTTGCTGCTGCCGCTGAGTGATGGCAATGACTAAGCATCGCCCAAGGTACTGCTTGCTGGAACCAGTTAAGGCTCCTTGGCAGCCAAATTCCTAGTGGTTATCAGTTTAGAGTTGTCTCTCACATGGTCAGCGATATTTAACGGCGTCGGTGTTGTGCCGAATTTTTTAGGTGAAATTGGGTATGAGATGAGGTGTTTCCTCTCCTGAGCAGGGCATCGGAAACCGCACTGCCAGACAAGCAGAGAGTCCAAAAGCCGGTAGCACGGAATGAGCCACACTACTAGGCTGTAGCAAAGCACTCATCTCATAGGTCTGGGCCCATCTGTTGTGGAAATACGCATTGATGAACAGTACGGTGCTGGATCATGTCCTATATTGCGAATAAATGTATTGATGTGATTAATATTAGCATCAACATGTTAATCACTTTTTAGTCAATTATAGTCGCAGTATACGGCATTTGTGATAGGTAGGTCATGCAGCTCTGAAAATCTCATGTATTGCTTGGCCGAAAATACAATTTTGAGGGATTTATTTTAAATTATCAGAACTTTATTTTTGTAGCAATCAGCGAGGATGCTCAAGACTTCACACCCAAAGATGCTGCGGATCAGAGCTTTATAGAGTGTATGCTTGATCCGAGTAGGTAAAGTTGTCGACTTGAAAAATGGACATAAAAGTGCAAAGCAGCAATAGAACGATGAATTAGACGTTAAACACGAATTCTGAACGTAAGCTTGGAATCCAGGCGGATTCCAAGATACTTGACCGAAGACTCAAGACGCAATTGATGAGCTTCCAAGGTGAGTTGGACGGGAGAATGTCTGTGGGTTTTTGTGAATAAGATGACTTGCCTTTTATTTACATTTGATTTAATATTCTAAATTGGAACGATCATATAGATAAAATGGAAAACAGTAGATCGATGAAGAAATTACGTGACTGAACACCTCAGCAGAAAAGGCCTTTAGGAAAACCACAACTACGTTGGAAGGATGCCATCATACCTTGGACCTGAAGGGCATGGGCAAGCAACAATCTGCCAGCTTTCATGCGTAGAGGAAGAAGAAGATTTAAAATTCCACAGACGTAACCAGTATGGATATTATTAAGGACATTTTGGATAATATGGATGCGTAAAGGCAATCCGATTTCCGATTGAGGGTCTTTCCACTTTTCAGCGGTTGCCCTTTTACCAGCCGGCTGCTGGCCCTTCACATCCACATGTGTCAATCACAGAGGTAGATGATCAAGAGCCAGTGTAGGGGTGACATGTGGTTAGCATGTCGAGTCCCCCAGCCGTTATAGCTGGTTCCTCAACCTGGAGCCGTTACTTATTGTAGCTACCCAATTGCCTCACGATGCTGGGTGGGCACCGGTCCCATACTGGTCGAAATACCATGAGAAAATTTCTTCCCCCATGGAGACCCGAACCAGCGCAAGTCCCGTAGCTCTGCGCCAAGGCTTCCTGCCTTAACCGCTCGGCTACGGCGCGGGACAAGGCAATCCACGGAAAGTAATTTAATGATACATACATGTATCTTGAGCAAATGAAGCTCTATGGATATTAGGAGAAAATGGAAAATCCGACTCATATAATGTGTATAGGAGTTGTGATAGAACTGAACCTTGTGTAACTCCCGCTAAAAGTAGCTTAGCAGTCTGATTTATACCCATTAGCCTACACACAGAATTGTCGATTACTGACTTATTTTACTATAAGATAAATTAAAATGACCAAAATATTAAAATCTATCAATTTATATGTTTCCAGGATTTGAGGATGTATGCCCTAGATTATACACTGGATGATTGGAGAACATAGTTCAGAATAGGGATATATGGAGAGCTTAGGACTGTACGGCTATGTACGTACGTATGCTATTCGTTAATGCTTGAATTTGGTCTCCTCTGCACAGCTCAACTAATAAAAATTCTCCTTCGCAGATCCAATATGTTTGATGTCTCTGACTGTACTAGGTTGAAAATGTGGGAAAAAGTTGATGCAAATTGAAACATTTCATGCAAGAAACCGCACCATGTGCCGGGTGTGTGCGCTGGATCTACATTCCTTGTGTCTGCCCATCACTTCTCTCTCCCTGACACCCTGCGACATTCACACTCACGCCTATTACAAAAATATGCGAATACATTTAATTTTAAATAGCACAGATTTAAATTAAAATTTTTATAATTCAGGGTTATAATGATGTATCATTATTTGTGCACTTTTCTTTTTGATGTGTTTGAATAGTTAAGTTTTTGTTATTTTACTAATGTCACCAGATTGTCTTTACAACATTTATAGAGTTTTTCTCTCGACATGGCACAATTTACGGTATGATATTGATAAGTGGATAAAGATAAATGCAATGTCTTCTTCTTCTTCTTAAACTTAATTTGTAGGATTTTCATCCTGTTTATTTCCAAAATCACTCCTCGGAGGAAGACGTTTTGGATGTGCATTCACTGTCTATCCATCTCTTGGCTGGACTTCCTCTTGTTCTTCTCCCGTCCATTGGTCTACCTTCTTTAGCTCTTTTTGCAAGCCGGTTTTCTTCCATTCTTTCTATATGATCCTTCCAATATTCTCGTCTATCTATAATAAATACGGTTATGTCTTGAATATGGCATTTGTCCCTAATTTCTGTGTTGTGTATTTTCACAATAACGCTTTCCCCTGAATAGTTCAAAAGATTTTCATTTCGCATGTGCTTATTATTTATTATGTGTTTTGAGAAATGTAAGAAAAAAATATTAGAATAATTTTATTTATACTTTCAATAAACATTTTGCTATTAAAAATAAAACAAGGTAGGTATTACCCTAAATCAGCGAAATCCGACCACTAGCAGAGGGGTTTACCTGAAATCCGAAAATAAAATTTTACTTTAGCAATGGAAAAAACTGAAAATACTAATTATCTACTCGCTTTAAATTAAAATGCCAATAAAATCTATTTATAAATCTATTTAATTCTCAGATGCACAGGATATATAAAAAGAAGTTTAATCTATTTATCTATCTTCGGGTTTTTACAGCTGCTGCCGTCTTCCGGTGCCAAACCTTTAAAGCATCTTGGCATCTTCAATGTTTAGCCCTCTTGCTTGCATTACAATCGTCATGTTTTCCTTCCATGTTATCTTTGGTCTCCCTCTTTTCTTCTTTTTGATCTGTTGCCATTGATATAGTATTTTCGGCCAACGCTCATCTTCCATTCTTAAAATATGTCCTAAGCATTTTAATTCCTTCTCCTCAATTCTTTCAATTATGCTTTCTTCTGCTTCCATTATGTTTCTAATTTCCTTATTTGTGACATGTTCTAATTTTGACTTTCTGGTACTTCTGCGTAAATAATACATTTCTAGAGCTATTAGTCTATTCTTGTAGTACTTGTTGATTGTTCATACCTCACATCCACACATTGTAACAGATTCCACCAATGTTTTACCAATATATTTTTTGTGTCTTTCCAGATTTGCTTATCCCGCACCATATGGAATTTAACGACAGTATTATTTTGCTACTCAGTTCAATTCAATTCAATTTTCTTTGCCTATACCTTCAATGTTATCCATAATTATTCCCAAATATTTAGTTTGTTTCACTTGCTTTATTTTAATTTCTTCCTCCAATATTAAATTTTCTCTTTCATTGCTATTTATTGCCAAATATTTTGTTTTTTGTTAATTTACCGTGAGACCCCTCGATTCATATGTGTTTTTCAACCTTTTTATCATGAATTCCATATCAAATTTGTCTTGTGCTAAAACCAGTTGATCATCAGCAAATTGTAATGTCAGCAAAAAATATTGTCTATTTGTATACCCATACCTTTGCAGCTTTGTTTCCATTTCATTAATGTAAATTCTACATAAATATTAAATAAAATTGGTGATAGACTGCACCCTTGTTTCCATCCCTTAGTGGTTTTTATAGGATTAGATATATTTCCAATTTTAACATAAGCCGCGTTATCTTTATAAACTTGTTTAATAATTTCAACTAGGTTTGTATCAATGTTGAAGAAGTTTAATAAATGTTTTATTTATTTATTTACTTTTATTTATCCAGATGGAGTTAAGACCATGTGGACTTCTCTTCCAGTCACCAGGTCAAACATATGTTACGTTAGAATATAGCAATCACAATTAACTCTAATATTAAATAGAAAACGAAAATTGATCAAAAGTTAATATCTGTAATATTAAGATCGATAACATAATATTAAAGATAATTAAAATTAAGACTGAAAGTAATAATAAAATGTACACAAGCAACATACATTTTGTTTGGTAGATTGTTCCATCTAATATAAGCCCACATAAAATAAAATGTAATGAAAAATAATGAGATACAATAAACTAATTTTTCGATTAAATAATGTTTAAAACAAACAATAACACATTTGTTAATCCTGATATTATTTTAATATTATTCAATTAAAAATAAAAACACCTATTTTATTTATTTAGGCATAGCAGGACAGGCCGTGTTTTAGCTAGCATGGTATAAAATTACATGCCAGAACTAGCTGTAATTTTCAGTGTTCTCTTTTCAAATAATTCACATCGTCTTGTCAGTTTTCAGCCATATTGGCATTCATCATGCGCGAGTACAATTTCAGAGGTCATTTCAAAAGTCAAGAAAGCTAAGATTAGGCGAAACGAATTTAAAATTAAAAAGATTTATGATCCCAATTGCAATATCATTTTACCGAAGATGTTATTCATCAAACTACGTAATGATTGTTCAATAAGGTCTAGGATTAGAGAACATTATCAAACCGGGCGTGCATGTTTTTGTTGAGGCAATCAAAAAGGGCTCTGTTATTCAAACGTTAGGAAATTGCTACATAAATCTAGATCAGTACTGCAGAGTTAGTGAAGAAAATAGTGCATAAGGTAATGTACCAGTTGGTACTTCTGGTGATAAATGCATACACTTTATTCCGTAGAAAGAAAGCAGAAGAAAAATACTACCATAATGGTCGTTCCGATTTCCATTGAATAAATAACTTTTCAAGAAAAATATACGGGTCTACTCTTAAAGACGTAAACAACTTTAGTAGTAGTAGTAGTAATAATAATAATAATAATAATAATAATAATAATAATAATAATAATAACAACAATAAATTAATAGTATTATTAAGCGACAGTGAAGAGATACTAAGCGAGCATTCCATTAATAATCATCTAGAAAGCTACTTACTTTATTTTATATCATTTTAATTTTATTATATTCTATGTTTTTGTTCGTTTAGCTAGTATTAGATCATATCATTATTGTATTTTGTTTATTCTGTATTTTAATAATATCTTAAAATTGTACGATGTACGTAATTTTTGTATAAGTTAATTCTACTATTCGCTGGTTGAATGGAAGAAAAGGTCTTATGCCTTAACTCTGCCAGCTAAAATAAAGAATAATAATAATAATAATAATAATAATAATAATAATAATTATTATTATTATTATTATTACTATTATTATTATTATTATTATTATTATTATTAAATACACATTCTACTGAATAACGCTAAAAATTGGGGCTGGAAGTTAATATCAATTGAACTATATATATGGTCACATATTGCCCATAGCTGAGTGGTTAAGGCAAAAAGCCTTGGCACAGAGCTACAGGACTTGCGCTGGTTTGAGTCCCCATGGGGGAAACATTTCAGCATGGTGAGGCACTTGGGTAGCTACAATAAGTAGCGACTCCAGGTTAAGAAAACCAGCTATAACGGCTGGAGGACCCGTCATGCTGACCACATGTCACCCCTAAACTGACTAGATGAACGTCTATCTCTGTGATTAACACACATGGATGTGAGACCAGCAGTCAGTTGGTAGGCCAAGGGCCTTCTAGGCCTGTCGCTCTTGGAGTGACATAGAAATATATTATATGATAGAAATGGATTTCTTTGACAGTAGTCTGTGTCCACTCTTTTAATTCCCTCCCTTAAGATATCAGGAGTTGCCACAAACTTGAAATTTTAAGTCACGAGTATACAATTACTTGTTAAATTATTAATTTTTCTCCATATATTAATTTATTCTACATCATTAAAAGTATTTTTCTCATGTTTCTATTACGTACAGTTTTATATATTTAATTTGTTAAATCTACAATAAATAAAAGTATACATTTTAAATAATAATTGTATTGTAGCCTATATATATACCATGTGATAATTGTCTATTTTTTATCTGGTTAAGTGATATACAAAGCCATAATTCTGCCAAGTAAAATAAAATAATAATAATAATAATTATTATTATTATCATCATTGTTACCATTATTATTATTATTATTATTATTATTATTATCATTATTATTATTGTCAATATTATTATTATTATAATTATTATTCATCATCATCATCATCATCATAGTACATTCACGAATTTAGGTCATTTGTTGACCTGTTTCGGCCCTCATGAGAAACACCATCCAGAACATGTTGTATCCATCTTGACTTATAATCAGAAATTTTGTTTTCTAAAGATTCCATGTGTAATTCTTCTAAGATGTCTTCATTTTTTTGTGATCTAGTAGTGTGTATTATTATTATTATTATTATTATTATTATTATTATTCTTATTATTATTATATTATTATTATTATACTAGAATTATA
This sequence comes from Diploptera punctata, assembly GCA_030220185.1. Taxonomy (NCBI): domain Eukaryota; kingdom Metazoa; phylum Arthropoda; class Insecta; order Blattodea; family Blaberidae; genus Diploptera; species Diploptera punctata. The sequence continues at coordinate 20,860 of JASPKZ010001168.1, forward strand.
TGACATGTAATTCATAGCACACATTCATAACAATATGTAATATTTTGACAAGACTCTTACTGGCAATTTATGTAATTCATAACAGTCATTCAAAAGTTAATATTTATGTTTTACAATATATAGTATAATATTGTTATAGTAATCTACAACCCTATCATGTCTTTTTGGCGAAATAAGGTTTCGAAATATTTGGAGAATCATTGATACTAAGAATGTAATTATTATGCTATTATTATTATTATTATTATTATTATTATTATTATTATTATTATTATTATTATTATATAATAATATTTTGTTATTATTATTATACTATTATTATTATTACTATTATTATTACTACTATTATTATCATTATTATCATTATTTTAATTATTATTATCATTATTGTAATTATTATTATTATTATTATTATTATTATATTATTATTATTATTATTTTTATTATTTTTATTATTTTTATTATTTTTATATTATTATTATTATTATTATTATTATTTATTATTATTATTATTATTATTATTATTATTTATTATTATTATTATTTATATTATTATTTAAGCAGTGTTCAGTTCAGCATCTCGCTGTGCTGATTAGAGTTGACCTGTTACACCTCAGTTACCTGGCCGTGCATTGTCCGTGCATAATGAAATTGAGACGAAGCCTCAAGTCTAGCTGGCAGTCAGTCATCTGCTGATATCTACAGTAGGCCTACATTGTCTTCATGCGCAAAATCACCTCCAAGTAGTTTCTTCATGCGTAGGTAACTTTCCTGCGTCCTGCTTTAGTACATCTGGACTAATTTATTTTCTGTGTCGACAACATGTGGTTCTGTTCTCCGTTACAAAGTTTCGCTGAGAGCAAATTGCTGTAGATAATCGGGATCATCATATATTCTTCTTCATGAATATTTTTTTCTTTATTCAATAAAAATAGTTTTAAGATTTGTTAATATATTAACCTAATGCCTTGTATAATAAGTGATAGATCAATTAATTATAGTTTATTACTTTCTTTGTATTATTTTTCTTTCTTTTCTTTTTATGTATAGTAGATTCGAACTGTTATTCCTTTCTGTATGCATTCTATCATTAATTTAATTTTAATTGTATTTGATTTTATTGTATTATTAGACATTATTTCCATTATTATTCAATTTGACAGAAAATTAATTGTTTAGTATGACTACTACTGTAATTTGTTGTATTTATATGTAACATATGTTTGTCCTGGTGAGTGGAAGGGACAACCACATGGCCTTAACTCCACCAGGCTAAATAAATGTATTTTATTCTAAAATCTATTCTATATTAGGTTTATGTAATTTTTGTGAAGCTAATGTAAGATTCAATATTCTTGACTTCCTTACCATTTTTTGGTCTTCCTCTGCTTCTGAATCATTCAGGTTGGTAAAAAAGTGGATTTTTTGTCATGGATGTGGGTCAATTCGCAAATGATCCTGATTATTATTTCCCTAGTCGGCCGCGGTGGACTAGTGGTTATTCTCCTTGCCTCTGGTTCCGAGGGTCGCGGGTTCAAATCCGGCCGCGGTCGATGGATTTTTTAGGATGGTAAAATCCAAGGAGCAATTCTTCCGGGAGGGGCTTTAAATTGTGGGTCCCGAGTCCGAAGATTGTTAGGATCATAAAAGATCCTTAAGCCTGAACAAATAGGCCTCTAAGAAAAATTTACCGATCTCAATACTTCAATTGCCTGCTATATGTCTCATTGAGTCGGTGTGTTCAGTGCATGCAAGTCATGACATATTTGGGGCAAATCAAGGTAATTAAAATGAACTTGGTCTATTAACTCAGACAAAGGAGAGGCTGTGGCTCAACAATAGGTTACGCCATTATTCACACATTATGTCCCTAAGACTAAATATCTTCTATAATATATCTGTCTCTTATTGATGTCCTATATATTTTTCTTTTTGTATAGAAAGTTAAGCTTAGTTGTGAACATAAGGGAATACACAGTGCTGGTTCAGGTAGTAGAATGCCTGCTTTCTGACTAGCGTACCCGAGTTTGTTACCCAGCGGGATTAAAATTTTTAATTATTAAATCAATATAGTTTGATTCGTTTACTTGCAAAATTTGCAGAATCGGGGCCCGGAGGGGGTGGTGGTATACAATTTAAATAGCTAGATTGTACACCAGAATCCATGATATTGGAAACATCTCCGCGGTACAAACGTTGACATAGATTCGCCCATCAGAAGGGAACGTTAAACCTAGCGGTACCACTTGGTGCTTTTCGATAGGAGTAGACTATGTGCCGAGACAGGATTTCATGAATAATTTAAATAAAAAAGACTAGAGAGTAATAGGAAAGACAAGTTTACTCTCATATCTTCTTAAGCTCGCCTCTCGGATCGTAGGTTCCGTACCTCAAACAGTTCAGTGGAGGATCCTATATGCCCTGTTTAATTTTACAAGCTCTTACATAATCACACTGTATATGAGGAGTTACAAAATATGTGTATTGAGTTTTGAACAAGAAGTCATTTACAAAGTAAATGCATTTAATATTTGCGATACATTTTAGAAGCTGACTGATTCAGCCTAAATCTAAAAAAAAAATATAAGTAGGCCTACACGTAGAAAAATAATCGTAATGCTGAAACGATTTTTTTTATTTTGTAGCAAGAAAATTGTAAATTACACAAAATAATAATTTATAATTCAATAGTTCAAAGTTTAATCTTATACTAAACTAATATCTTGATATTAGATGGTCCACATGCAAGTAAATTGTGGACTACATAAATTTGCTATTGGCGAAAAGTATCAGTTATAGATTGAAACCAGAGAATTAAGGAGATGAAGAAAGTTAATAAGAATATTTCGAAGTAATTTAAGAACTAAAATTGAGATGATTTGGATACGATAAAATAATGGCAGAAGAGAGAATTCCGAAAATTATTTAGGAATAGAATGTTGAAGCAAAAGGAGAAGAGGAAAACCACAGGAACAATGGATGGATACGTTCAGGAGGAGTATGAATAGAATGGAACTGACATAAAAAATGCACGAGACATGGATTTTGGAAGAATACATTTACCTTAAGTTGAAAGGAAAACTACTGTAGTGGAGAAAACATTTCTATTAATAAATTATTATTATTTTTTAAAAACCTTTGGGAATAAGAATATATTTTATTACATTGTAAATTTGTTTATAAATATATAAATATTATCATTATTATTATTATTATTATTATTATTATTATTATCGGGGGCACGCCGTAGAGTAGTGGTTAAGGCACTGAGCTACAAGCCGGAGGGTCGAGGGTTCAAGTCCCGTTGGGGTCAGGATTTTTAAACTGATCCAAACCCTCTGGCGGCACTATGACCCTGGGGTCGACTCAGCCTCTAACTGAAATGAGTACCAGACGCTTGTTCTGGGGTAAAGGCGGCCGTCACGCAGGGCTGACAACCCGGCTGACATAAAGTGCCGATTGTCTAGAAAAAGTGGGAGCCTTAACCTCCTACTACCCCAAGGGCCTCCTGAGGCCTGTTGTGGGATCACTTTACCTTTTATTATTATTATTATCATCATCACTTTATTATTATCACTTTATTATTAATCTAACTCACTGACAATATTTAACCCGCAGTTATATGGCCGTACGGACATAAACTCTCCATATATCCCTATCTTGAGCTAATGTATAATCCACATCCCTCAAACCATAGTTAATATTATTCTCCCACCTCATTCTTGGTCTACCAAATAAGCGGTGTTCTCTCTGGTTTTCCTATAATGCGCCACCAATGGCCTTCTTTCATTTCCTATTTGTGTCACATGTCCTGCCCATCGCAGTCTTCTAATTATATCTGTTTCCCTCGTATAAAGTTCATATAACTTACTGTTAATTAAGTTTCTCCATTCGCCTGTCTGTTCATCTTTCGTTAGTCCAATTTTGTTAAAGAACTTTATAATTAAATACTCGTAATATTTTCTCCTTCCACAAAGTAAGAACCCATGTTATTGTTATTATTATTGTTATTATTATTATTATTATTATTATTATTATTATTATTATTAACGTATTTTCTATACATCAAATGACCGAGTTTGATTTATATTGTTCGATGTTTCTTCTGTTCAGATACGTGCCATTAAAGTTTAAAAATATTTTCTCTTGGTTTCCGTTTTATCTTGAAATACGACCTCTAACAAAAAACATAAATTTACAAATAGTTCGTCACTAACAGACACACATTAAAACTTCTGAAAGGGTTAATGTTAAAAATAGAAGTAATCAATCAAATCATAAACAGCATTGTATTTACAAATATAAGACTGAAACATAATGCAAAGGGCATTCTATAACTTCTTGTGTCGTCCGCTTCAAAGCTGACATCCATTCTGTGGTTTGTTTTGTTTGGATATCGACAAACCGGAGTCGAATCTAATTTCATTCATATATTTCCTTTCAACTACTTCTATTATTCCAACACTGTAATGATAAAAACGTGTTTTAGCATTATTCTAATTGGTATTTTAAAACTAAAATACAATCTCTAAGTTATTTTGAGCAAAATGTTCTATTAATATGAGGTTTGATAGCTTAGCAGAGAATTTTAGTCTTTTAAATCTTTAATATCCCATTCCGTTGCATTACTATAGTATAACCTCTCACCAAGATACTTTCACGTGGCAGAAGCCACCGCACCCGGGCCTTAGAATAACACGATCTGTCGGGAGAGGGATCTTAATTATGGATCACATACATACTTTTTTTTTTTAATAAGAAGGTATTTAGATATAACCCAACAAGATATTTATGCCGTATGTACGGGGAAATGTTAACTGTTTTTACAAAAAAAGACCTAAAACAAGTCTGGAGAAAATAATCATATATATATATATATATATATATATATATGAATAGAATATAATAGAACAAGAGCATTAGTAAAAAAAAATATACCAGAAAATTAAATAGAGAACATTGGGAAATATACATAGCAGAAATGGAACACAATTCACACGGAAGACAAGACAAAGTATATAAATTTATAAGAAGCCTTAATACAAAACAAATCTGCTAACTATACAAGATATAAAATTAGAAAATTATTATAAAGAACTGTGGACGGACAAACAAAATAAAAGAAGAAATAACACTTAGAAACAAACGAACAATATGCAGAAGTAGATGAATTAGAGATGCAAGAAATGATAGAAGTATTAAAGAAATGTAAAAATAATAAAGCATGCGGAATAGACAGTATGAAAATAGAAGTGATAAAAATGCCCGAGAGAATTTTCAAGAAAGATTATTAAAATTCTATGAAAGTGCTAGAAACAAAATACAATACCAGAAGAATGGAAAATTGAAAAAATAATTTTAATATTTAAAAAGAGGCGATTAAACAAAGCCAGAACACTATAGAGGCATAAGCTTACAATGTGCAGCATACAAAATATATGCAAAAATGATCAACCAAAGATTAACAACTATAGTAGATGCAATATCAGAAGAGCAGACAGGATTTAGGAAAGGAAGAAGCTGCACAGACAACGTATTCACTTTAAAACAAGTAATAGAGAAGCGAAGAGAATTCAACTTAGAGACGCACATCCTCTTCATAGATTATAAGAAGGCCTTTCATGAGGTGTCTAGACCAACATTATGGAACATATTAAGCGAAAAAGGAATTCCACTACACTTGATAGCAGTAATTAAGAAAATGTATGAGAAAACAAAAATAAAAATAAGTCGAATGGAACCAATAAATATAACAGGAGGAGTTAGACAAGGGTGTCCACTATCAACTACGCTTTTTAACATTTATTTCGACGACATGATAAGATCATGGAAGCAAATGACTACTGGGGAATTAACTTAGGAAATATAGTAATAAAAACAGTAGCCTTTGCAGATGACCAGGTTTTAATAGCAAAAACAGAAGAACTACAAAGAATGCTATATAAACTAAATGAAATATCAAAAAAAAAAATACAACATGGAAATATCCTCACAAAAATAAAAAACAATGGCCTTCAAGTGTGCTCACCCAGTTCGGACAAAGATAATATTAGAAAATAAACCAATAGAACAAGTAGTAACATATAACTTCCTAAGTTGGGAAATATCATACACAGCAGAAACAGATATAAATAACAAAATAAATAAGTTTAATTATATAACAGGTACACTAAAAAGAACTTTGAAAAATAAAGCCAGGAAAGACTCTATAATGAAATTATACAAGACAATGGCAGTTCCTATTATTACTTATGGATACCAAACATGGACAGGGGACAACACAACAATCTGCCAGTATACAAGCTGCTGAAATGAGATTCCTCAGACCAATAGCAGGATATCAAAGAACAGACAAAAAACATAACACAGAAATAAGACAACAACTAAAAATAGAGGAATTAAACTCAACAATAGAGAAATACAGAACAAACTGGAAAGAACACTTGGCAAGGCTGACTGAGAATAGAATACCAGAAGCAGCATACAACTATTCACCACGAGGAAGAGGAAGTTTGGGAAGACCAAGGAAAATATGGAAAGAGCAGCAATTTGGAGCCGGAACAGGCTAGAAAATAAGCCTAAACCGTGAGGAAGAAGATATATATATCCAATCTAGGATTTAAAGAGAGATCTGGGCTTGCTTGGTTCAGGTTGGGGCATGAAAATTTATAAAAATGACCGACGATCAGGACATGCGAATATATATGCCCAATATGTGGAAAGTTTGAAGAAGAAGTACATGTATTAGGAAAATATAGCGGTTTAGAATATTGGAGGGGGAAAGATTTCTAAATTAAAATTGTGAAAGACTGTCATGCTACGAGTTAATGGCAAATCCAGAAAATTGGATAAACGTGTGTACATTTCTGAACAAAACGCGGAAATTAAGAACAACATTCAATCATGAATAAATATATATGTAAACATAATGTAATATCATTAATAATAATTTTACGAAACCTAATTAATTTGAAAGGTAATTGTATTGTTTTCTATTTTGTTTTTCTCTTCCTTTATATTATTTCTATAAATTACTTTATTGATATGGACTATCAACAGCACGTGCGATCCATATTTGTAAATAAAATTTTATGTATCTTACTTTTGCTCTAATATAGTCCTACTACTACTTTTTTGACCACGCAAGAACATGAAGGGACTCCCCTAATTAGTGATCAACGAGTGTCAGGCCTCTTCAGATACAAAACAAATATTTTGACGCAACACACCGTTCAAAAACATTCTTACTAAACTTGGCGAATATGATAATGATGATTATGATGACCAGATGATGTTCGGAGATAGTTTGGAATCTGAAGTTCCTAACATTTGCCATATAGGTGCGAAAAAACGAAGAAAAATCCATCGACCAAGAAATTTGTGCCGACCAGTGATCGAACCAGGATCGCTACGTACGAGGCAGCGACACTACTCCGAAATTACTGTAGTATACTTAAATGTTTTATATAATGTTTTAATTAAATTAAAATATTTTGTAATCAACGACCAACAATATATAACTCAATTAATTAACTCACTGGCAATATCGATCCCGGATGATCATGGTGGAACGGGCATAAGCCCTCCATACATCACTATCCTGAGGTAATGTTCTACAATAATTTACTGTACGAATTATGTCCCTCAAATCACGGTAAATAATATTCTCCTATGCCTTTCTTGGACTACCTACTGAGCTTTTTCCCTCTGGTTTTCCTACTATAAGTTTGTAGGCCTATGCACTATTTTGTTCTCCATTCGTGTCACATATCCTGCCTATCTCAGTCTACGAGGCTTAACTGCCCTTATTTCATCTGGTTTCCATAAAGATCATTTTGTTCATTGTTATGTAGTCTTCTCCATTCACTTGTCTCTTCGTCTCTCTTTGTTTCAAAAATGTTCTAAAATCTTTAGGCCTATTCTCAAATACGTGTAAGCCTTTCACCTCCCTAAAATTTTCGCATCCATATAACTGTCCACCGCTGTGGTCTCGAGGTAGCGTGCTGCCTTGTCACGCAGCGGGCCCGGGTTCGATTCCCGGTCGGGATAGGCTAATGGGTGAGGTTTTTTCGAAGTTTTTCCTCACTTGTAAGACAAATGTCAGGAAGCTTAGGGCCCACCGATCCCTGAAAATCATCCGGCCATTATCATCATAATCCTTCACCGGTGTGGAAAGCAACGGGAAACTACCACACCTATAATTCCCTAGTAAAGCTGCAAAACATAGCATGACAATGCTATGATTGCAGTAAAAGACCTGCCCTCGGGCAGAATTACAATTGATGGATGGATGGATGGATGGATGGATAATATAACTGGGAGAATAAAAGCTTTATATGTTTTTATTTAAAGTTGTTTAGATAAGTTGGGATGACAGGAGTCCATTTAATGCATAATAGCAGGCGTTTTCAGAGTTGAGCTTAGTTTAATTTTCCTCCGCACCATATATTCCTGTCTATAATAATTATTGTTTCTAGATAGAAGGAAAATCAGAGGAAAAGCGACCAGCTGGTAGGCCAAGAGAAGGTGGGAGAAAATATTAACTATGATTTGAGGGAAGTAGATTATATAGGAGATGGTTTGAAAGTATTAGCTCAGGATATGGATGTATGGAGAGCTTATGCCCGCGCGGCCATGAACCTACGGATTCTATAGTGCTAGTTAGTTAGTTATGTACTTTAATTCAACTATTTCTTCAAAAATTATCTCATTCGTTATTAACTGCCTAGTTATATTTAGTTTTATTGTTATTTCCCCGTTCTTGGAAAAATAGAAAAGTACAGAAACTACACGTTGGGGAACTTACTAGAAAAAGACTACTCAATTTATTATTCAAATACTCACAGTTGGAAAACGAAACTATGGTCGAACGTTTAGAACATTAGTGGATGGAAAATGAGACCGGAACAACTCACCAGACTTTTATCCTCTACTTACTTACTTACTTACGCACTGGCAATACCCGTAGGTTCATGGCCGCGCGGACATAAGCTCTCCATACATCCCTATCCTGGGCTAATGCTTTCCAATCATTTCCTGTGTAATACACTTCCCTCAAATCATAGTTAATGTTATTCTCCCCACCTCATTCTTGGTCTACCAACTGGGCGTTTTCCCTCTGGCTTTCCTACAAGAAGCTTCCATGCAAGTCTTTCATTCTCCATACGTGCAACATGTCCTGCCCATCGCAGTCTACGAGACTTAACTGTTCTTATTATATCTGGCTTCCTATAAAGACCATGTAGTTCGTTGTTATGTAGTCTTCTCCATTCACCTGTCTGTTCATCTCTCTTTGGTTCAAAAATTTTCCTCTACTAATCAACATATTATACTAGTTAAAACAGATAGAATTCCTTTAATTTAACTTCATATCGGTTTATAAAAAATCTTCTTTATTTCATTGACAATAATTGACTGACAAGCACATATGATTACTTTCCTTTGAATCTCTCATAAGCACGGTGTTTCTTAGTTTAATTATTTGCACTCCTAGAAGAATTATTTTGCGACCCTGTCTTCCTCTTCGATTTTCAGATCACTTTCAGCTCGGCTTCTAGAGCATGACTCTGTCAAGACTGTCTGGCGACCTACATGCATCAGTCTACACATTCAAGGCCAACTATTTGGAAGCCCAAACTTGATCTTCCCCGAATCGAGTTACCGATCCTTCTAGAAACATTGTACATAAGGACTTTATTAAACTAAAAGTAATATGTTATTTACAAATATGGATCGCACGGGCAGTAAGTCGTACGTGCTGTTGACAGTCCGTTACAATAAGTTGATGTTTAAAAAAAACAATAATATTACAATTAGATATCAATACAATTACATTATTCATTAACTTAGTTATGTACAATTATCAAGAATTAATGGCATTGCAATTTGCTAACATATGTATTTATTCCTGAATAAGTGTTGTTCTTATTTTCCGCGTTTTGTCCAGAAATCTACCCAGGTTTATCCAATTTTCTGGGTTTACCAATAACTCGTAGCATGCCAATCTTCCACGATTTGAATTTAGAAATCTTTCCGGTAATAACTGATGCCTCCAATATTCTAAATCGTTACATTTTCCTAGTATATGTATCTCGTCTTCAAAGCTCCCGCACATTGGACATATTCGCATATCGTGATCGTCGCTAATTTTTAAAAAATTTCCATGCCCCTAACCTGATCCAAGCAAGCCTCTCTTTAAATCCTAGATTGAGTATATATAAGATTCTTTTTCCCCAAACTTGTTTTAGGTCTCTTTGTAAAAATTGTGATCGTTTTCCCGTACATTCGGCCAAAATATTTTGTCGGTTTACATCTAAGTATCTCCTCCTAATTTTTCTCCACACATTCTTGCGATTTTCAGTCCCTTTTTCCCATACCCAACCCATCCCAATCTTTTGGAGTTCTCTCTTAACCTCGTCTGCCCAGAATTTCTCATTACTTACTTACTTACTCACTGGCACTATCGAACCCGTAGGTTCATGGCCGCACGGACATAAGCTCTCCATACATCCCTATCCTGAGCGAATGCTTTCCAATCATTCCCTGTATAATCTACTTCCCTCAAATCATAGTTAATGTTGTTCTCCCACCTCATTATTGGTCTACCAACTGGGCGTTTTCCTTCTGGCTTTCCTACAAGAAGTTTCCATGCACGTCTTTCATTCCCCATACGCGCAACATGTCCTGCCCATCGCAGTCTACGGGACTTAACTGTTCTTATTATATCTGGCTTCCTATAAAGACCATGCAGTTCATTGTTATGTAGTCTTCTCCATTCACCTGTCTGTTCATCTCTCTTTGGTCCAAAAATTTTCCTAAGAACTTTATTCTCAAATACTCGTAATCTCCTTTCCTCCCTTAAAGTAAGAGTCCATGTTTCGCACCCATATAATATAACTGGTAGAATAATAGTTTTTATATATTGTCAGCTTAACGTTTTTTGAAAGGAGTTGGGACATCAAAAGTCTCTGCAATGCATAATAGCGTGCATTTCCAGAATTGAGCCTATGTTTAATTTCTTTGTGCATCTCATTCCTATTTGTGATTATTGTTCCTAGGTATTTGAATTCAGCCAATTCCTCAAAATTTCCCTCATTTGTCATTAGCTGTCCATTTCCATTATATAATGTATTTCTACGTGTGACCATATATTTAGTTTTACTGATATTTACTTCCAGTCCTAATTTCTTAGTGTTACTCAATAGTGTGTGCGTGTTGGCATTTAGTATCTCCTCGCTATCGGCCAGTAGTACTACATCATCAGCATAAACTAACAGCTTATTAATACCATTCAGTTGTAGGCCTTCCTCATTCTCTAAAGATTTAATGGCATGCTCTAGTACAAAATTAAATAGTAGAGGAGATAGTGCATCTCCTTGCTTCAACCCATTCTGGATTTCAAAAGTGTCTGAAAACTGTTTGCCTACACGCACCCTACTCGTTGAGCCATTTAGACACATTCGTATAAGTCTAACTTTTTAGGAATTCCAAACTCCAGCAGGATACTATATAACTTCTCCCTCTTAATTGAATCATATGCTTTTTTGAAGTCTACATATAGTTGATGTACAGTACCATTATATTCCCATTTCTTTTCTAAAATCTGTCTTATACTAAAAATCTGATCTGTTGTAGACCTGTTTCTTCTAAATGCACATTGATGATCTCCTAGAATGTCATCAATATAGGGAGTAAGTCTGCTTACTAATATATTTGTTAGAATTTTGTAATAATAATAATAATAATAATAATGGCTTTATTTTACCTGGCAGAGTTAAGGCCTTAAGGCCTTGTCTACCACTCAACCAGGTTACGAAGTTGAAAGTAATGAGATGCCCCTATAGTTGTTGCAATCAGTTTTATCTCCTTTCTTATAAATTGGTACGATAATTGATTCCTTCCATTCATCTGGAAGAGCTTCTTTTTCCCAAATCATAGTAAGCAACCAGCGTATCTTGTCCATCAATTTTTCTCCCCCTGATTTTATCAGTTCTGCTGGGATCTCATCTGAACCTAATGCTTTATACATCTTCAATTTTCAATTGCCATTTCAACCTCTAATGCACTTGGCTCTGCGACTAGCATTTCTGCTGTCTGTAACTTATCCTCTTCAATGTCCTGTTCTGTATGTACATTTAATAGCTGATTAAAATAACTTTTCCATCTATTTAATATACTCTTGGAATCTGCAATCATATCCCCATTTTCATTCCGAATTATGTTTGTTCTAGTCTGAAACCCTTTCTTCTCTATACTAGTTCCCTGATATAATTCTCTAATGTTCCTATTTTTTGCATTCATTTCAAGATCATTAATCTTCTCTCTCAAATATTCCCTCTTCTTACTCTTTAGTAACTTGGTGGTTTCCCGTCTAACACTACCCAATTGCTCTAAATTTACCTCATTTGGCTCGTGTAACCGTTTCATTTTTGCTAGCTTTCTTTTCTTTACGATGTCGGCACATTCCTCATCAAACCATTTCTTGTTTTGCCTCTTTTTTAAACAACCAATGCTTTCTGATGCTGACAATTTAATAGTATCTCTTATAGCCTCCCATTCATTATTTATATCAGTTTCTTCTTCGTTTGCCACATTGTCATCTGAAGATTCCAGTACTTCAAATCTATTAGCAATTTGATTTGGTATTCTTGCCGCATTTCATCATTTTTCAAGTTTTTAATTCATATTTTACAGAATCATCTTTAACGTTTGTTCCTCTCATAAGCGATAGCCGTTGTCTGATTTTCACTCTGACCAGATGATGATCCGAATTGCAGTCTGTCCCTCTAACTGATTTAACATCGATGATGCTACTGTGCCAGCGTTTATCCACTAATACATGATCTATCTGGTTCCGAGTTTCTCCATCTGGGGACGTCCAGGTGTATTTATGAATATCCTTATGCTGAAATGTTGTGCTCTTAACAATGAGATTCTTTGATGTGGCAAATGTGACTAATCTAACCCCGTTGTCGTTACTATCTTCATGAAGACTGAATTTGCCTATTGTTGGTTTGAATATATCTTCCCGCCCCACTTTTGCATTAAAATCTCCTAAGACAATTTTCATATGATATCGTGAAAGGCTGTCAAATAAGCATTCTAATTCATCATAGAACTCATCCTTGATCTTGTCATCTTTATCTTCTGTGGGGGCATGTACATTTACAATTATAAAATCATGTCGTTTACCCTTTTAGAATTATGTATGATATCCTATCACTAACCATTTCTCATTTGCGTTCCTAATTTGGTGGTCGTCTAGAAACATATCCATAGATGTATCTGGAAAACTAACAGCGAGCCTTTCCGAGTCATGGATCCCGAATCCGATTCTCTTATGCCTTGAACAAAAGAACTACAGCGAATCACAATATTTACTTCGAGCCCTAGTTCCGTAGCGTTATTTAGTAGAGTTTTTGTATCAGCATATACTGTATTTGAATCGATTGATGCTATATCGGGTTCAGTCCAAAAAATCAGATAATGAGATCAAGATTTTGGAAAAAGTGTACTATTTGTCTTACATGAATTCTTCTTCAAGTTCTACAGAATCGCAGTGCGCATGCGCGAGTTGCGGGATTTGCTGTAATGGTTAATGTAGTTTCCTGTAGATTGCTCTGAAGTTGACGTTTACCAATTTTCGGAATAAATTCCCAAATGTTAAAAAAAATGGACGTAAACCAACTTCCCATTTCCTTACAAAACAAATAACATGCATATCATTTAATAAACTACAAACTAATTTTATGTACACTAACTTGTCCCATCGGAATCTAACAAAATTAAGTTAATTTCTTGAAAATACGGTTTGGAATTATTTATCGGAATAGACCTTAAGGTTTAATCCTTGATGCTGATGATGATTATTTGCGAATGTTGGCAACACAGATATGAGAGCTATCTAGCGGATGTTACATTAATAATTTGCGCGTCTGTAGAATTCGATTCACAATATTCGCGTAATTATATAAATATTTAAAAAATCGTAAGAATTTTTTTTATAAAATGTTTCCAAAATGTTTAGAATTGTACGAAATTTGTTTTAAAGTGTGTTGTGCAACAGTAGCTTAAGGATGTTGTATGGAAAATCGTGTGAGACAAATAGGTGACCTCAGCCAAGGTTTTTTGGAGGTCCTGAAGTAAAGTTAAATCTTTTCACACCAAAACAGTATCAGTCAAATGATCAGTGACTGTGATAAGTACAAAAAAATGTGTGTTTAATATACTAATTTGTAACATTTTATATTATAATCTCTTGTTTAATATATTTTTGGAAGTGAAAAATACAGTTTGAAGAACTCCCAGAAGAGTGAACATCATACTGCTTGCCTGAATCGTTTTATATATTGAATAAGTACAGAAACATGTTTTCTTGTGTTTAATAAAATGACTTATAACATTTTGGGAATATTTATAAAAACATACAGCTTTAACTGGTTCAAAAAAATGCACAATAATATTAATTTCATATAGAATTAACACCAATAGATTTTTTACATTAATTTGATTATCTCATATCGTTTATATGCTAGAATGAGTGAGTTCTGGAAATTGAATATTTGTTTTTCAATATTCATCATAACGAATTTATTTAGGTTCAGGTCGTAAAGCCTGTTCCTGTGAGACCTCAAGATGTGGTTGGTCAAGTCCATCTTAATATTGGTCTTCCTTTATCTCGACGTCCTTTAGGTTGATACTAAATGCTAATTTTGAAAAGAGTGATGGGTATATTCTTTGGACTTGTTGTAACACATTTCTATGACTATTTAACTCATGACCCAAATGAGAGTCAATGACCAATCACGTTACAATAAATTTTGTTTTACAACCAATCACAGTCGTGTTTCACCCCAATATTTATCAATTAAGTTTATTATATTAAAGAAAGCTCTTCCATTTTAATATTCTGAACAGGTCATAGCATTATTTTGTAGTGACTAATTCTTTAAGAAATAGGTTGATTATAATAATTTATGTATTAAGATATAAGAATCATGGAACGCATGTAGCTCCCAGATTGTATCTATAGTGCACGAATGTAACCAGATACTGCTTGCGAGATATAATAGAACACATTTTAGCAATTGATTATACCGCAATAAAAATAAACCAGTGTTTGCACTTTCTTAAACATATTATTTCCCAGTTATTTACGTTCTAGAAAAACATAATTGACATATTTGCATCACAGGACATCAGAAATTAATAAGTAAGTTATAATGTAGGTTATAAATAATTTGATATGTTTCATTTTTTCTCCACCAGGGTGCATTCTTACAATATTGCGATGCTATTTGGCAATAAATAATAAGATCTGGTTGCAGTGATGAACAAATGAAACTACCAACCGTTTCTCATTTGTTTTCAAACATCGCCGTTTACATTAAATATATAAATATTTAAAAATAACTATATTTAAATAATGATTTGTGAGTAAGCAGCTTAATTTTGTCCGTTAAATAGTCCTAACAAATGCCACTCTTGATTTCCAAATTCTCTAGATAAATTTCAAATCACCTGCGGCATTACTTATGAGAGTTCTGATTTTCTTCAACTATATTTTGACTTTTAAATAATCACATACAGCTATTTTTTTGTTGTCCAATTATATCAGACCTAGGAGTAAACATAAAAATGCCATCTATCTCTCTTGCAATTTTGGTTTGATTTTAAAATTTAGTATTCAATTTTCGGTGCTATTTTATTAAAAATAATAATTTAATATGTTTAAATTCACTGGTAATCTTGTTCCATGCTGTACTAATCTTGTGTAATAAAATTCTAATAATATTGTACAATATGGAAGTCACGCGCTTTTTTTTTTCTTTCGAAAACTGTACGTCTTGGACTGATCCCCTTTTAACATCAACCAATTTACATAGTTTTTAAGGCACTGGAATTGAGTATAGGAACTATCAAAAGTTTAACAGTTGATGGAAGTTTGAAACTCTTGAAAATCAGTTTTAAGTAAATATTTAATACAGATACTTGTGTAGGAAGCAGCCGTCTGAAAACATTATCTGGTGATGTAAGCTGTTTAATACCCTCTTCTTATAGGGGACTGTTAATGACGAGATATAGTATTGAAGAGGCAGATAATACAGTGACAGGTTGCGTTACCTATCATCAATCATGTGACCCGAATGTGTCTTTATTCTAACATGCAATTTTATGTCGTGCGTCATCCTTCCACACACCTAGTTACCATTTTAGCAATACAGACTGAAAATCAACGCCCCTTACTTCATTCTCAGTTGTCCACCGTTCTGGCTCAGGTGGTAGCATGTCTGCATCCTGAGTACGTGGCCCGTGTTTAATACCCTGCGTCGATGAAATTTTTACTTGTTAAATTAATTTAATTTCTTCTTCTTCTTCTTCTTCTTCTTCACGGTTTAGGCTTATTTTCTAGCCTCTTCCGGCTCCAAATTGTTGCTCTTTCCATATTTTTATAGGTCTTCCCTAACTTCTTCTTCCTCGTGGCGAATATTTGTATGCTGCTTTTGGTATTCTATTCTCAGTCAGCCTTGCCAAGTGTTCTTTCCAGTTTGTTCTGTATTTCTCTACTGTTGTTTTTTAATTCCTCTACTTTTAGTTGTTGTCTTATTTCTGTGTTATGTTTTTTGTCTGTTCTTTGATATCCCGCTATTGGTCTGAGGAATCTCATTTCAGCAGCTTGTATTCCGGCAGATTGTTGTGTTGCCACTGTCCATAAGTAATAATAGGCACTGTCATTGTCTTGTATAATTTCATTATAGAGTCTTTCCTGGCTTTATTTTTCAAAGTTCTTTTTAGTGTTCCTGTTATATAATTAAACTTATTTAGTTTGTTATTTATATCTGTTTCCGCCGTGTATGATATTTCGCAACCTGGGAAGTTATATCTTACTACTTGTTCTATTGGTTTATTTTCTAGTATTAACTTTGTCCGAACTGGATTAGCACCTTTGAAGGCCATTGTTTTTTATATTTGTGAGAATATTTATATGTTGTATCTTTTTGATATTTCATTTAGTTTATATAGCATTCTTTGCAGTTCGTTCTCTGTTTTATTTTAATTTAATTTCAAAAATTTTAATCTATTGACCAGGAGATGTGGTGGTGTACTATTTTTAACTTCTAGATTGTGCACCAGATTCCTGCATTAAATTGCAAACTTCTCCGCAGTACCGTATTTTATGGACTATAAGACGCACATTTTTATTCGAAAAATTTCCTCCAAAATCCAGGTGAGTCTTATACTCGAAATTGATATTAAAATGTCCAGTATTTGATTTAAATTCCCGCCAGTCTTAAAAATGACCATATATTTGATGCCGCGGGAATTATTTTCATTTGGCAACTTTGGATTCAACTGGCAGCAGCAGTGCACCGATACGACGAACATGAGTTGCGGGGATTCACACTGTCTCCCTCCCGCCCCGCCATCACAAACCCAGAACACTGTCTAGCCTATGATGCATAATTGCAGTCTACGGTGCCAGCGAACTTTAAGAAATGGATGATGGATGAAACCCAACGTGAATTCACTTCGAAGGGAGCTTTAAAGTGACATACAATCAAAAAAAATGTCAGTGGATAAAACAGTCGCAGTGTAGAGTGAGAGAAGAAATTATTGTTAAATCTTTCAAGAAGTGCGGTGTAAGTAACGCTCTCGATGGTAGTGAAGACCATCTTATATATGAAGAGATCAACGATGACGACGACGAAGAAGAAAGTTCAGATGACGATTTTCAGAGATTCTGAAGAGAACGGTTTTATCAACTAAGATTTTTTAGCCTGGCTCTGCAATCTAATAACAAAAATGGTAAGAAATGTTATTTAAAAAAATGCTTAAAAAATAAGGTGGGTCCTAGAGTCCATAGTATCTTATAGTCCGTAAAATACGGTACATATGTTGAGAACGCACCTGGCGCTATTGATAGCAACTAGACAGTTGGATGGGGACGTTAAATGTAACGGATTTTCTTTTCGACAGGAGTAGGCTATGTACCGGCACTGGATTCACCTTCACCCTTCTCTTCATCATCATCCCTAAACAGCACATTTTACACTATATAACATACACTCATCCTGCACTCCTCTCTGTACACTATACAAGAATCATCATCATCACTCCAGGGATTAGGCAATTGCCCGTTCCGACTTCATAATGCATCAGCCCAACGTCTTCTAGGTCTTCCAACATCACGCCTTCCTCTTGCTTGATAATTTCTTGCTAACAATGGATATCTCTCCTTACTCATTCCATCCATGTGATCAATCCATTTCTGTCTGTAATTCGTGACTTTATCCAATAAAGGCTGTACTTTCAATTCTTCTCTTATAACCTCATTCCCTATTCTATCAAGTCTTGTACATCCTTTTACTTGTCTTAGGAACCGCATCTCTGCCGTCTGTATTCTATCCTTCTGTTTTTTCACTGGAGCCCAAGTTTCACATCCATACAATATTGTGGGAACCGCCATAACATTATACATTTTTATCTTTGTTTCTTTTCTAATTTTATTTTTGAATGTTCTCTGTATTGTTCCACACACCGTCTGAAATGTATTTATTTTCGAGTCAATATCTCTTTCCACATTGTAGCCAACATCACAGCCCAAATATTTGAAACTAGACACCTGTTCTATACTTTGATTTTCTAAAATAATTTTGGATCTCACTGGATCTCTTCCTCTAAAAGCCATGGTCTTCGTTTTCCTTACAGAAATCTTTAGATCGTATAACTTACATATTCCATTTAATGCATGCATTGATTTCTGTAAGTCGTCTTCATTTTTCTGTATTATGATCACATCGTCAGCAAATAGAAGATTATTTATGCACACTTTATTATCCATTTTTATTCCTGGATTTACTAGCAGCCCTTCCACCATCCTTGTCCTGCGAAGCGCTCGTAACGCTTCCAGGAGACATTTATCTTACTGAGAAGCTTCATGGAAATCAGCCGAATTGCCATAAAAGGAACCGACCCAAGCAAGATAAAAGGATACGATTTGGAATAAAGGACTATACAAGAATACATCTTAAAATACGTAAATTAGTCTGCCGAAGTGGTGTGTAAATTGAAAAGAGATTACATTAACGACATCTATCCGCCTAGCGCGGAACCTGAACCACGTAAAGTGCAGTGCGTGGCATTAGAAAATACAGTTTACAATAGAAGACAAAAATACGAGTATTTGAGAATAAAATCTTTTGTAATTTATTTGGACCAAGAGAGGCCAGCACATTTGTGAATGTGATGCAAGTCCGTCACGCACTAACTGCATTAACTAAGTGAATCCTCAAGAAGTTGAATTTATGGACCCATTTTACTGGTTTACGGAATTTACATTTATTTTGTTAGATAGTAGAAACTCAATTTCCGAAGCCAACTTATTAAAAAGTGTCAAACTTTGAAAAAATAAATCCCTCATAACCGTTAAATGATTACTTTTTGCATATTGTTGCGTAATTTGACACAAATTTAAATACTTACTATATTTAAAACATCACATAATTAAACTAGCATATCTTAATTGGTTACTCACCAATTTAAGTGTTAATTATAATGTATGGTATACATTGAGATGAACCAAACATGGCGATTGCTGGAGTCAATTTTTAATTTAGAATTTCAGATAATCCCCCATTTGAAAAGCTCATATTTCGCTAATTCTTTAAATACTTTCCTCGGTTTTGTTTTAATAGCATACATACAACGTTTCACTGTGAAACATCGAAAATTGCGTCTCATAGAGGGAATTTTAAATCTTCGTTTTAGCTGAACTCCTACACCTAATGATTAGATTTTGTAGGTTAACTAATTCGACATTACTTTTTTTTTAGTCAATATCTGTATGCCAAGTTTGGTTTGGATTAAACAAAAATTGCGGCCGCTAGAGGGTTTATATATATATATATATATATATATATATATATAGTCCACCGCTGTGGTCTCGAGGTAGCGTGCTGCCTTGTCACGCAGCGGGCCCGGGTTCGATCCCCGGTCGGGGCAGTTTTTCTGGGTGAGGTTTTTATCGGGGTTTTTCCTCACCTGTAAGACAAATGTCAGGAAAACTTTAAGGCCCAAACGGTCCCCGAAATCATATGGCCATCATCATCATCATCATGAACACTCTTATCATTATCATCATCATAATCATCCTTCACAGGTGTGGAAAGCAACGGGAAGCTACCTACCACACCTACACAATTCCCTAGTAAATCTGCAAGCATAGCATGAAAATGCTATGATTGCAGTGATGGACCTGCCTTCGGGCAGAATTACTATGGATATATATATATATATATATATATATATATATATATATATATATATATATATATACTGTATATATATATACTGTATATAAAATAGAAAAATTAGTGTTTTTGCTAGGAGTCTGAGTGAACTGGCGGTTATGCCAGTAACTTATAAAGTTTGAGGTTAGGTGTTCAAATCCTAGTTCTGGAATTTTTATTTTCAGGTCATATTTGGCCTTCACTGCCACATATCAATATGTAATTATCACATCGAAATAAATAAGCGTTACTGCTATAATGCAATTATTCTCTTAAAAATTATTACTTGTTATAAAAGCCGGGAGATGGCAGAGAGGACGATATCCGTTGCCTCTCATGATTGAGAATAATATAAAATGAAGGAATATTAAATGTTTGTGCTAGGAGTCTGAGTGGACCAGTGGTCGTGTCATTAACGTATGAAGTTAAAGGTCTTGGGTTCAAATGCCAGTTCAGGCGTTTACTTTTATGTTTTATGTTATATACAGGTCGGACGCGGTGGACTAGTGGTTACGCCCCTTGCCTCTGGTCCCAAGGGTCGTGGGTTCAGACCCGGCCGGGGCTGATGGATTTTTTAGGACGGAAAAATCCAAGGATCAAGTCCTCCGGGAGGGACTTTAAGCCGTGTCTGAAGATTTTCATGCTCGTAAAAAATCCTTAAGCCTAAATGAAAATGCCTCTAAGCAAAATTTACCGAATTTTCCCGTCCTACTACTACCTTGGTTTCCTAGATGTCAGTATGAGGCGGAACGCTGACCACGCACCACTCAAAATGACATCTATACAAAAACAAGTTTAACTAAATTAGTATGGTTCAAATTCTTCCCTGTAGGGGAGAGCGCCTAAATCTCTGTAAAGGGAAAACATAGGCTTACAATACAATATGTAATATACATATAGGTATATATCCATCCATAGTAATTCTGCCCGAAGGCAGGTCCTTCACTGCAATCATAGCATTTTCATGCCATGCTTGCAGCTTTACTAGGGAATTGTGTAGGTGTGGTAGCTTCCCGTTGCTTTCCACACCGGTGAAGGATGATGATGATAATGATAATGGTAAGGATGATAATGTTAAGGATGATGGCCATATGATTTCGGGGACCGTTTGGGCCTTAAAGTTTTCCTGACATTTGTCTTACAGGTGAGGAAAAACCCCGATAAAAACCTCACCCAGAAAAACTGCCCCGACCGGGGATCGAACCCGGGCCCGCTGCGTGACAAGGCAGCACGCTACCTCGAGACCACAGCGGTGGACATATATATATATATATATATATATATATATATTTATCGTGTTTTTTTCGGTGTCTACTAGTTAGGATCGGGGAAGAACTGTGGACAAATTAAAAAAATATATATTTTCATTAGAACAACCTGAATAGTTTCATTGATTCGGAATTCGTTACTATACATTAGTAACTTAGAATTATATATTATTTTATTTTCACTGCTGTCCGACACATTTAAATAACAAATATGAAAAATTAATCCCCCCCATTTAAGGTATATCATAACTTTTAAACAACGAATCGCAACAGATCCTGAAAGTCACGCTTCAATTCCGTGCTCAAGCAAAGGGACCTTTGGGACTTCCTAGGAAAAGATATACCGAGAATCCTTCCTGAAACATAACAGGCTTTGGGCTTTAGACTTGTTTGGAAGATGTAGACGATGACGATGATAATGACGTAAATGTTAAGTTGGTAATATATTTATTATTTTTATTTGACAGATATTTAAATGCATATTTGATCTTTCTGTGCTCAATATTTAGTTTTGATTCTCTTCCTTTATTTATCTGTACAATTCCAGTCACCAACGCTGCAGTCCCCTGTTTTCATCAAACTCAAAATTCCCTATATCCATATCTTCTTAGGTTTCCCTCTTCTTTTTCTCTGATATGGAATCCACTCCAATCTCCTCACTGGCAATCTGTCTTCATTCATCTTCTTCACGTGTCTAAACCATTGTAATGAACTGTTATTTCCCACAAATTGTATTATTCTTTCGTTAAAGTTATTTTTTTCTCTGACAATACTGTTTTTGATCCTGTCTAATTTAGAGCATCGTTCAGATATTAAAAAATCAATTTCTGTAGATTGCAATTTTGACTTTAATTTGGCATTCATAGTTCACGTTTCTACTTCATAGGTCATTAAACTTCTTACAGTTGATTTATAAATATGGATTTTAGTCTCATAGAATATCTAAAGGGTGTTTCATAATAACTATTACAGACTTCTAGCGGTTGTAGAGAGGAATTAGTAGATGATGTTTTGATAAGGTACACATGTCCGGAAACGTACAATTTCGATATAAAATACATTTGAAGTCTATGGGCTAATATCGTGTGTCTTATGTTTCAGAATAAGTATTACTGACTTCTAGGGGTTGCACTACACCTGTCGAGTCGTAGGAAGATCTTCTTGGAGGAATTCTGGCGGCAGTAGAAATTATTGAGCACGCCAGGTCTTGTGGGGCACGTGTATAAAAACATGCGTCGCAGGTACACTTTGTGCAAAGAAGAGGGTCGCCACGTGGAACCACATTTATAATACAACCTCTAGAAGTCTGTAATACTTATTCTGAATCATAAGATACACCATATCACCCCATTGTGTTTCGATTTTCAAACCTATTTTATAACGAAATTATACATTTCCGGACAGGGTTCCTTATCAAAACTGTATTCACTAAGTCCCATCTACAACACCTAGAAGTCTGTAATATTTATTCAAAAACACCCCATATATATATATATATATATATTCTATAGTAAGTCTGAGGAGGGCAGGCCTTCACTGCAATCATAGCATTTTCATGCTATGCTTTGCAGTTACTATGGATTTATAGGTGTGATAGCTTCAAGTTGCTTTCCACGCTGGTGAAGGATGATCATGATGGCCCAAAGCTTCCTGACATTTGTCTTACAGGTGAGGAAAATACCCGAAAAATACCTCACCCAGGAGCCTGTCACGACCGGGAATCGAACCCGGGCCCGTTACGTGACAAGGCAGCACGCTACCTCGAAACCAGAGCGGTGGACATATATATATAAATTGATAATAAATTAAACTTTTAACAACTCTTAATTCTTTTGAGGACGAAGAGATCTGATTTTCTTCTGAAATCAATCGGGAGAAAAAAACCTTTTTTACGTTGAGCGGATGTGGTAAGGATGATTAATGGCACGAAGTCTCGTCCTAAATTTAAAGAAAAGCTGAAGTTGCGTATGCGACACATGTTTCATAAAAACAAACACTTTGTTGAATTCTCTGCGGTTCCTCAGTACAAACAAACTATCCTCACTTCAAAAAATAAGCAAACAAAACTCGCTCATTTGTGAAGAGAAACACAATAAATTACGCACTTTTTACGGCAAGTGTTTATATAAACTGACCTTCCAGTCTGCGTGATAAATCATTAACAACTCAAGATCTGTAATTCTTCACTAACAGAGACATAGTAAAAAATGGAGGAGACAAAATAAAGGAAGCTCTTAGCTAAGTCAGGAACTAGAGAGAAGACGAATATTGTATGTGATGAAAGTATAAAAAAAATAAGTTGTTACGTCGACACAAAATTACACTTTCCAAGAAATTTCATCGTTCGCTTTCTCACACACAGTAGGCGTAATATTTCACATTACAGTATATAGATGGGAACTTTATCCATAATCTGAAAGTGAACCTTTCCCTCAATGTACACAAACTGTTCTCATTTATTTATTTTTTTTTAACTTCCTGCAAACCTAGGTATAATACATGATACCTTTGACGCTTAATTTATTTTCTCGCTTCCAATACACTGGTCAACATTATTTTTGTCTCATGAGTACCAATAGTTGTATTTAATGCAGTTTTTTATCGTGTTTTCAAGTATGTATTCGGAATTTCTCCATCACCCACAGTTTTTTTTATTTCAGTTTCAATTAATGGATTTAAATAATTATTTTTTAATAAACTATTTTCGTCTATTTGTCCATTGAGTGATGAGCACGGGGAACACTTTCATCGGGAGATTTCAGCTATGGAAAAGAGATATCAAGGCAGATGGAATCCTAATATGCTGGCCGATTATTGCTGGACCACAGGCGAAATATAGCAGAAAATCGTCATTTCTTATTTTCTAAGTGAGTTCGAATGTTCGAATATTGTGTAGTTACGAATGTAGAAAATATTAAAGTGTTTTGAAGTTATAAAAACCTGTCTGTCGGAAACCTTGCGTGATGGAGAAAAACCGGTATCATATTTGAATTCAGGAGAGAAAAAAATACTATCCGAATCACGTATTTTCCTTTCTGAGACAAAAAAAAAAGGTTTTTTTTTTGTTGTTCAGTGTAATAGCTCCAACTCCCTGTGATCGGTAGCATCATATTCGATATCTGCAGATCATAGAGCTTTTCTTTTTTTGCAGCCTTTAGATGGCAGCATCAATTAACTTAGTTGAGATCAGAGGTATCTAATAACTTGCATTAAACCCCCTTAAATGTTCCCCCTATTTTTTTATTCCTGTTTGGTTTATCTTCCTGCTATATGGCCATGCTCCAGTTTTCTTGAATCTCGACGTTACGTCTACTATTGCGGTTGACGTCTTCAGGAGATTCTCCGTGCTTTCTGTGATCTAAACTGTCGGCTGCAGGTTGGCTGGACATTGCAAACGGTCTCTCTATTTATAAGTGAATCTCGATTGGTGGCGTTCTTTATGCGGTCCGTTACATTTGACCTGTTTTCTGATTGGCTGCCGATAGTTTGAGTTCACAGAGAGCACGCAGAATCTCCTGAAGATGTCTACCGCAGTAGTAGACAAAACGTTGAGTTTCAAGAAAACTGGACAACAATCATTTAGCCCGGAAGATGAACCAAACAAGAATCAAGACACTGGCCGTGAAAGCCTACACTTTTACATTTTTTCTTGAAAATTTGTTATTTTGACTCCTATGAACCTATTAAACGTGAAAATAAAATTATAACACTGGTCGACAAAAATGAACTTTTTTTTCTTTCACAAGAATAAAAATATGAGATTTTAGAAGTATTTTTCATCCTGAATTTAAATATCATTTCAGTTTTTTCCTATCAGGCAAGAGTTTTCTGTGATATTCATTTACATTTTTTTATAATTATTATAATTTCTAACGAAATCCATCTAACTCTAACTCATTCTGACTTCCCTAGAAAGTGGTAGATAGTGATTTTCGGGCATATTTTGCATCTGGACATCCCTCTTCTTGGTCCAACAGTAGTCAGCCAGCATATTAGAACTCCACTTGCCTTGGTACCTCTTTTCCACAGTGGAAATTTGCAGACGAAAACGCTCACCGTGCTCATCAGAGACAGACCTTAAATACTGTACAGCTTGAATAAAATCGCTACATATAAGGTAAAGGTTCCTATGACAGGTCAAAGAGAATGCTAAAATCAATTTTAAAAAAGTAGCTGTCACAAAAAAAAAATGTGCCTGAAGGAAAAATTCTGACTACATATCTGAATTCAGTATGAAAAAATGCACTAGATTCACTAATCAGATTTCTTGTGAAGAAAACCTTGTCGACCAGTGTAACTGACAAAATCTCAATTCAGGACCCCCATAAAAGCACATAAAAAATGTTAAACCCCCGAGAAAAGTGCTATTTGGCTTCCTAGAAACCCATTAAGCACAACAATGGGTATATACAGTATTTTTTTAAACTTTTCTTCAGGGCATAGGAGGTTTTTCAAAATGTTATTTGGAATTTTTTTCTGATAGGAAATTAAACTAATTTTCAAAGTACATATCAACAGATTATATGGTCTCGAATGATATCTTTTAACCAGGATTATCATTCAGCCACCATAACAGTCACTGTTTTTTGATGCGGATAATTCGTTGAGACCAACTTCCACAGCTTCAATGCTTTCAATGTTCCCGAAATTTCATGAAATAAATGGGTCATTAATCGAAAAAATGGTAATATGGCACAAGATCAGGACTTATATACTGGGTGTGGTAGCAGTTCGATTCCTCCCAATTCCTGAATTTTTGTCATCGTTGTTCGTGCTGTATGGGGTTCGATCGGGTTTGAATCCACGACTCTCAAAATTCCATGATGTCGTTCCTGTTGTTAACAAATAAGGGTCCGCATGGATTGCACGCCTCTTTAGTGCAAATTTACAGTGAATAGCACCTTCTTAATTACACAAGACACTCAAAGTAAATAAAATATTAAAACAGATACCTGGCAGGTACCGTCGTCCTCAACTAGGCTAAACTTTTTTTTTATGTTTAAGAATTGTAGGTCTTTTGAAAACTAGTTACCGATTAGCTGGAAGACCACTGATGTTAAAAGCGTCGCAAAAAAAAATAGTTGTGCACATTCTTCTACTGTTGATGGAAGCCAGTTTCCGAAAGGCCTATCTTATATTTCTTAAAAGTATTTTAACCTAATTCAGGACGATATCAGCCGGTATTTATTTTAATATTTTATTTTATAACTATTTACCTCAACGGAATTTTTATATAAATTTTAACAGTACTAATTTACATCACATTTAAAACCAACATTACTTACGAGACAACCTAAATAAAGTTATTTAAATAACCTAATGTTTCTCAAAACGTCTTTCGTCACAACTGAACAGTGGTCGTATAATCTTTATGCATGTAAATGAGTTTGAGTTTGTCTTTTATGGACATAAAAATTACTTGACCGATTTGAATGGGGTTTTTACCATCATTTAGAGAATTTTTCTGGGACAGTTATTGTATATATCATATTACCCTACGTACTATAGAATCGAGGTTAAACAAAATGTATCGGAGAACTAAAAACGTAGCTTTTTAGACACTTTTTAGACACTGCCTACCCTAAACCATAAGAAATATATACAATTAATGTAGGCCTTACATAACTGAATATCTAAAACAATTCTACAAAAAAGTCCACCACAGCATATGTTTATCTTTTACTCACAATAACCTCTTTCGTCTTTCAGCTCGTTGATGCCAAGAACAGATTCTCATACGTACAATGGCAATTCATTAGTAAAGGGTATCTAAAAATAAATACGATATAAATTTATAATTATTTTTCTTCTTACTTATTAAACAGGGGCACGCCGTAGCGTAGTGGTTAAGGCACTGCGCTACAAGCCGGAAGGTCGAGGGTTCGAGCCCCGGTGGGGTCAGGATTTTTAAACTGACCCAAACCTTCTGGCGGCACTATGGCCCTGGGGTCGACTCAGCCTCTAACGTAAATGAGTACCAGACTCTTGTTCTGGGGGTAAAGGCGGCCGTCACGCAGGGCTGACAACCCGGCGACATCAAGTGCCGATTGTCAAGAAAAAGTGGGAGCCTTAACCTCCTACTAACCCAAGGGCCTCCTGAGGCCTGTAGTGGGATCACTTTACTTATTAAACAAAACAAAAAAAAAAACACATTTCATTTATTTAGAAATAGCAGCACACGCCGGGTATTAGCTAGTCGTTCTGAAAAACATTACAACCAAAATTATTTTTGATTTATTGATTTCCAGTTAGAATGATTATGGTGTATGAAGAAACCCATTTATTAACGAATGCACTTAATAAAGTAACCGAATTATTCAGGAAGTCAAATTTATATTCCGATTTTATAGGTTTAAAGAATAACACACACACACACACACACACACACACACACACACACACACACACACACACACACACACACAGATTGTATATTTCATGTGACCAGTGATAATAATCTTCAAGATATTCAGTTTGGAATCCTTGATCTTTTGTCGGCCGCGGTGGATTAGTGGTTATGCCCCTTTTAAATATTACATTTTCTCTCAGCGATCAATGTTCAGCTGTTCCATCACTTGACACACACTTGCTTGATTCAGGTTAGGGGCATGGAAACTTTTTAAAATTAGCGACTATCACGATATTCGAGTATGTCCAATGTGCGGGAGCTTTGAAGACGAGATACATATACTAGGAAAATGTAACGATTTGGAATATTGGAGGCGGCAGTTATTACCGGAAAGATTTCTAAATTCAAGTCGTAAAAGATTGGCGTGCTACGAGTTAACGGTAAGCCCAGAAAATTGGATGAACTTGGGTAAATGTTTGGAAAAACGCGGAAAACAAGAATAACACTCATTCATGCATAAATAAATATGTTAAATTGCAATACCATTAATTCTTAATAATTCTACATAACCAAGTTAATGTATAATATTGTATTGTTATCTAATTGTATTAATATTGTGTGTTTTAAGTTATATTATTACCAAATATTATTTTATTTTATTTTATTATAAATAAATATGTTAACAAATTGCAGTACCATTAATTCTTAATAATTCTACATAACCAAGTTAATGTTTAATGTAAATTGTATTGTTATCTAATTGTAATATAATTGTGTGTTTTAAGTTATATTATTACCAAATATTATTTTATTATAACGGACTGTCAACAGCACGTACGGCTTACTGCCCGAGCGACCCATAGGGACCTATTTGTAAATAACATTACATGTTAAAATATATATGCAGTCAATATGCCCATTTCACCAATTAATGTTTTAAAATGGTCAACAAGTTTCTACAGCCAAGCTGTCATTCTCAAGACCAGTCAATATCTGGTCTTGAGAATGACAGCTTGGCTGTAGAAACTTGTTGACCATTTTAAAACATTAATTGGTGAAATGGGCATATTGACTGCATATATATTTTAATATTTTATCACCAAGAAGATCACTTGTGTATTAAAAACATTACATGTGTTTTACTTTTAGTGTAATAAAGTCCTAGTTACATAATATTAAATTTTATATACTTCCTATATTTACGTTGAGTCTAGTCCCGAGGGTCGCGAGTTCAAACGTCGCCGGGTTCGATTTTTTATAGAAACATCCAAGGAGCAATTCCACCGGGAGGGACTGTAAGCCGTGGGCCTCGAGTCTGAAGATTTTTGGGTTAGTTAAAGTAACACAAGACTGAATAAAAAGCCATCTAAACAAAATTTACTAACTTTATCATCCTGATAATACTTTAATTGCCTGCTGGATGTCTAATTGGGTCAGTATGTTGACCACACAGCATTCATGACTTCTACGGACAAATCACGAACTAATTTTACTCACTGGTTCTACCAAAACTCACAGGTTCATGGCCGCGCGGACAAAAGCTCTTCATAGATTCCTCTCCTGAGCCAATGTTTTCCAATCATCACCTCTATCATCTTTTTTTATTATTTCAGGATTATTTTGATTATTTACACAGGTATCCTCAACCAAAATATACAATTTTTTTCTTTCATACTTCCCAGTCTTGTGTGTCTGCTTCTGTCATACTTCTCTTCTTCATGTTGTCTTGAATTCTCTTTATCCATGTTTGCTTTGGTCTACCACGTTTCCCTTTTGCAGGCGGTATCCATTTCAACGCTTCTTTGTTTGTTTCTGTGTCCTTTCTTCTCATTATATGTCGATACCATCTTAGTTGGATTTCTTCAATCTCATGTACAATATCCTTTTCTACATTCATTGTTTCTCTTATTGTATTATTTTATCTAATTTTGATATTCTTGCCGATCTTCTTAAAAAGTCAATTTCCGTGACTAATAATTTCTGTGTTTTTGCACATTATTATTCTGTTTTTGTACATTATTTCTGTATCATCTACTTCCTTCAAATCATGGTTATATTCTCTCATCGCTTTCTTGGTCTACCAACTGATCGTTTTCCTGCTTTTCCTACAAGTAGTTTCTATGCCCCTCTATCATTTCCCATTCGCGCCACATGTCCTGCCCATCGCAGTCTACGAGACTTAACAGTTCTTATTATATCTGGTTTCCCATAAAGATCATGTAGCTCACTGTTAACTAGTCTTCTCCATTCGCCTGTCTGTTCATCTCTCTTTGGTCCAAACATTTTCCTAAGAACTTTATTCTCAAATAATCGTAATATTTTCTCCTCCCTTAAAGTAAGCGCCCGTGTTTCGCATCCATATAATAGAACCGGGATCTACAGGCAAATAGGCGTAACTAAATTAACTTGATATAGTAACTTGTAACATAGGAGAGGCTAATGCTCAACATTGTTCTGTGACGTCATGTAGATAGATGGGTATTTACATGATGAAATGACCAGAGTTTCTGAATGCTAGTGTGACGAATATGAATAGGAAAATAATCTTGAAGGCTGTTGAGTATTGGACACTTGCAATACATGAAAAGACGTCGTGTTTACGTCAATGTGATAAGTGAGCAGCTCATTTTCAACACTCTTAGAAAGTTTCTGCTCACCTTGCAAGACAGACTGACAGAACAGCCGGAAACAGCTGTCTCCTTCTCCGCAGCATCACTCCGCGTGTTTACAATTCTTCCTATCTTCTCGCCAATCCTTTCCTATTTCCGTTATGTTTACTACGATAAATGCTTTTCGCATTTAATTCTCACTTTCAACTGTCTCCGAGAAGAAGCGGTCTTTTCAAATCTACACAGCACGCAAAATCACTCATTCACTTAGTTCCGAAGAAATAAAGTAAATCGGTTTGTTCTCATGAAAATATCAGGCCATTCGATAAGTAATAGCAACACAGCTATAACTTCACAAAATATTATTTAGGTTATTTTTAACATTACGAACTTCATTTTTAGTCTCTTGCCAAGTCAACTACGCCTATACGTAGCCAAATCCTTGGAAGGTGGCGAACTCAATCTCCAGCACCATTTCTGGATATATCTTTCATCTGAGCGATCTACAGCTTTCTGGATATCAACTCTGATGAAATCGAAGGTATCGTAGAGGTTCGTTGAAGTTTGAGAATAAGTTATAGTCACAAGGGCTCCTGTCTGGTGAATTTAGAGGATTTCCGAGTACCTCCCAATTTCACCTTCTAAACAAATTCTACTGAATATCTATTTAGGGTGATATTATTTACTAAGTGTAAGGAACAGTGAAATTATTCAGAAAATATTGCAATTTCCAGATTTTCTATATTACAGATTTATACAACAAAGACAGCTCAACAACATTCTAGAAAATTACATTTGTCACCACTAGGATCACTGATTTACAACAGTGTTGTCACTACTTATTGAATGCCCTAGTATTAAAAAAAATACAACTTAATCATTCAGATCTTCATAGTTGACATAGAAAATGACCATAAAAATGCGGCATAGAATGAGGTATCAGAAAATAATCCGCAGAAAGGTCTGTAAGAACTTAACAAAATTACAGAAAAATATGGATTGAAGATATCTAGAGAGAAAACGAAAATTATGGCATTTCAAGGTGTAGATCCTGTCAGAATTAAAATTGTACTTGACAATAAAACTTTGGAGCAGTTAATAATTTTACATATCTAAGATGCAAATATCTCATATGAAGAAGAAAATGATGTAAATGCAAAAATATCTAAATTTTTAAGAATTTTAGGGTTAATAAATTCTATCTTCAAGCCACAGTTAGTCCAAAAGCATTCAAGACTGAAAGTGTATAAAACACTGGCTCTTCCAACTCTTTTGTATGGTAGCGAAGTATGGACGTTGAAACAGAAGGATATACAGAGACTTAGATCTGCTGAAAGAGATATCTTCGGAGGACTGCAGGATACACATTACTAGATCACAAAAAAATGAAGACATCTTAGAAGAATTACACATGGAATCTTTAGAAAACAAAATTTCTGATTATAAGTCAAGATGGGTATAACATGTTCATCGAATGGAAGATCAGAGAATACCCAAACTAATGTTAAGATATCAACCTGCAGGAAGAAGAAGACCAGGACGTCCACTCAAAAGTCTTCTGGATGGTGTTTCTCTTGAGGCCGAAACAGGTCAACAAATGGCCTAAATTCGTGAATGTACTATGATGATGATGATAATGATGAGAATGAGGTAGGAGAATAATATTAAACATAATTTGATGGAGATCATTTTTATACAGCCAACGATTACAAAACATGAGCTCATGATAGGAATAAATTCACAGCTAATGTCCACGCGACCATTAACCTCCGGGTTCGATAGTGCCAGTGAATTAGTAATTATATATAAATCATTGCCACTATCGAACCGGTAAGTTCATGGCCACTTGGACATAAGCTCTCCATACATCCCTTCCTGAGTTAATATTTTTTTAACCATCCCCTGTATAATGTACTTCTCTCAAAAAATGGTTAATATTTTACGTCCACCTCATTCATCGTCTACCAACTGAACGTTTTCCCTCTGGTTTTCCTACTGGATTCTTCCATGCCACTCTTTTATTCCCACCGATTGTCCTGCTCATCGCAGCCTACAAGACTTAATTATTCTTATTATATTATTCTATACAGATCAAGTAAATTATATATATATATATATATATATATATAAATATACCTATCATTAACGCAGTGTAACCTCTCGCCTTATAGGAACTTTTACGTGTCATACGCTACCCGGGCCTTACAGTGACACGACCTATCAGGAAAGGGATTTAAGCATGGAATCACATACATACTTTTTGCACCATACAAAGATATGGAGGCCTTCCTCAATGAGTGATCAGGTCAGTGTCAGGACCTCCTCCGAGACAACACAACATTAAGACGAAACACACAATTCACACACACTTTCATACTAAATATGGCGAATATGATATTGATCATTATGATGGCCGATGATGTTCGCGAATCGATTGAGCCTAAAAGCTTCCTTGCATTAGTTTTACAGGTGAGGAAGAACCATGAAAATAACCATCATCTAGAAAACATGTCCCGACTGGGATTCAAACACGGCACCGCTGCGAGGTTACCCTGAAACCACAGCGCTGAATTATATATAGTAGTTGTAGTAGGACTTTATTGGACAAAAAGTAAGATATTTACAATATTATTTACAAATATTGGTCGCACGGGCAGTAAGCCGTACGTGCTGTCGACAGTCCGTTACAATAAAGTAATAATTGGTACTAGTGTAAAGAAAAAAAAACAATAACATTACAATTACATAAAGAAAAACACAATGATATTACAATTAAATAATAACACAATAGCATTATACACTAAAAAACAATAACATTACAATTACATAAAGAAAACACAATAATATTACAATTAAATAATAACACAATAGCATTATGCACTAATTAATTTATATATAATTATTAACAATTAATGGTATTGCATTTTGATAACATATATTTATTCATAAATGAGAGTTGTTCTTATTTTCCGCGTTTTGTCCAGAAATTTACCCG
The DNA here is from genome assembly GCA_030220185.1 of Diploptera punctata. Classification (NCBI taxonomy): domain Eukaryota; kingdom Metazoa; phylum Arthropoda; class Insecta; order Blattodea; family Blaberidae; genus Diploptera; species Diploptera punctata. Next base: position 54,369 of record JASPKZ010001168.1, read on the forward strand.
AGTTTATCCAATTTTTCTGGATTTACCAATAACTCGTAGCATGCCATATCATATCTAATTGGTTTAAGTCATAATACCTTTGTGCAGAGCTACAGTATGCGACTTTTATTGGTTCGAGTTCCCATGTGGGACGAAACGTTATCATTGTATTTCAGTCCATATTCTTAAAGTGTCCTTGCAGAATCGTCAATAATTTAGGTAGTTGTAATAAGTAGCGGGTCCAGGTTGAGAAGAAAAGATATAACGGCTGGAGAACCAAACCCAAACATGCTGAACAATCTCTGGCTAGATAATTGTCCAATTATGTGATTATCTACGTGGATGTGAGGCCAGCATCAGGGACTTTCTATGTCTGTCGCGTCGTGGGGTTTTAGTTTGGTCTATAAAATCAGTTTAACGATGTAATCAAAACTTCCGATGTTCAAGTTTCTGTGTATTAGTTCACTCTGGGAACTACGTTTACGGTATTATTAGTTACATTAATCAAAATAGGTATGTAGGAATACAATTAAAAACAATGTTTTGGATTGGGGGTTAACGTGGAACAAATATTTAAAAATAGTGTCTTCTTTTTCTTCATCATGGTGGATCTTCAGATCCATTCCGCTCATATAGGTTCCAAATCATCTGTCCATCTTCTCTTTGGTCGTCCAATATCACGGCGTCCTGTAAGGTCTATATTCATACTCCTGTCTAGCTATTCTACGAAATTCTATCCTTATTAATACAATATGACCTTTCAATTTTTCAAAATGCAAGCTTCCCTCTATTAATAATAAATTCTGAAGAATTTAATATAGAAAATACCCGTTCTATTCCAGCTATGCCTCTTTGTGTGATATTGAATATATCTGCTATTTGTCTCATAGGACGAAAAAGAAGATAAATGAAAAAAAAACAATAATTTGACCCGGTTTTATTTTTGCATAAAAACCTCCATAAAATGTGACAATACTTTTTTTCTATGTGAAATTCTTTGTCTAATATTAAAGATTCCAAGTACTTCTCTAATTGACTCACTCTTCTGTTCATCCCTGAATGTGTACCCTGCTGCTTTTCTTATGAATTTTATCTCGGCTGCTTCTATTTTTAGTTTGTCACTGCTATTTAGTGTCCAGTTTTTGCCACCGTACATTGGTACATCCATTACCTTATAAAACTACATATTCGTACCCTTTGTAAGTCGTTTTAATGTTCTTTGTGTGATTTCACGCGTTTGTTGAAATTTATACGATTTATTTTTAATTCTTCATCTTAACAGTAGAATACCGCACAGTCTTAGCATATAAAACTTATTTGATTAATTTCTCATTTAACATAATACTTGACCATACAACAAAAATCACTCCATTGGTCCTAATTGTATTGATTAAATACGAGTTGCTTCCCTTAAAACCCGTTTACGACACGTTATTTTAAATACAAACCGTTTAACTATCATAAAGTTCTATAAATATCTCTCATAACTCATATTGGTAGCCTACAGCTGAATGTCCGCGCTCCCAATAATTAACTTGACGTCACGAGAATTTATAGTATATTACGATGCAAGGTTGGGAAGTGGTTTTTACAGAATCGAGGAAAAATGTTTAAAACTGAGCGATTGCAATGTTTTTAATTTCCCAGATTCTGAAAAACATTTCACAAACGTGCGTTGTACATTATTTTTTGCGCGATGGTGTTTTTAAAATAATACATAGTATAATAACATCTTTGTTGCAAATATTTGCGTTCATTATAAACAACAGACTAAAGTTAACAGTGTGGGCAATGTTTATTAGTTGAAACAACAGGAGGCCTTGTGAACAATTATTGATAACATGACCGCAAGTACGTATTTATTGTTTTATATTGTTTCAAATGTCCACAGCTGTGGACTCGAGGTAGCGTACTGCCTTGTAATGCAGAGGGCCCGGGTTCGATTCCCGGCCGGGACAGGCTCCTGGATGAGTTTTTTTCGCGGTTTTTCCTCACCTGTAAGACAAATGTCAGGAACCTTAGGGCACAACGGTCCCCGAAAATCATTCGATCATCATCATCATCACCATCGTTCACCGGTGCGGAAAGCAACGGGAAGGTACTACACCTATAATCCCCTAGTAAAGCTGTAAAGTATAGCATGAAAATGCTATGATTGCAGTGAAAGACCTGTCCTCGGGCAGAATTACTATGGATGGATTGTTTCAAATAAAGTCCAATCCATTTATAATGCTGTGATTTGTTTCGTATAATATATATTAACACTACCTTTTGGATATTTTCTGTATATACATTGTATACGTAGTACACAGAGAGGGCAGTGGTTGTACTTCCCGCACGTGGGTGTAAATGTAATTTACAATATAGTTATTCAGGTTGGCAACCCCGACATGTAGGAAGTCGAACTTTCAATAATGGTCGCCATTGCTGTAAGTACGACAAAACGCACTATCGCGCAAAAAATGTTTTATTTTGTCTGCTCATTATAAAATTTCAGTTAAAGCATATAAATATATCCTTTCCGACATCAGAAATTTATTTACATAATTCACGGAGTTTCGGAATCTCCATATTTTGTAATGATATTCCAAATGGCTCAATTTTTGAGTTTGCGCAATTAAGGTCAATGTGTGGCTTTGAAATAAAAGTAGGAAGTAATTAACAAAAGGTCATCCACATCACACCATTAGGCATGGGGGTTTACCTAGAAATAATAATAAAAAAACGCTCTACCGACTTCAATGTTTGTTTTTTCACAACGTAATTGAATTTACTACGATTCAATTAATATGTTAAATATATATTTCATAGACCAGGAAATCAGATCACGAATTAGACTTGCTCAGGAATTCGCATAGTTTACGCAGTTCCTGTGAACTTCTTTATATGCAACCAGCACACGTGGAACTCAATTATAACATCGACTGAAAGTACATCCTCCTCTGTATAAAGTAGGCACAACTGTACATCACAGAGTTTGTTCAGATTTACACTAGACTTGCCAAAGTTTAACTGACAACGTAATGCCTCAGCTGTCAACAACTGTTCTTCCTACGAATCCAGTGAAATCAGAGGAGATCCATCACCTTACGCCCATAAATTATTTTTCCAAATCTACAGTTAGCAAAATCTTCTTATTCTTCTTCTTCTTTCTTCCAAGTATTAGGCCAAGGTCTGTTACGATCCTGTAGAAAATGTTCCCTCCAGGGTTTCATAGGACGGCCCAGAGATCTTCGTCCTCTTGGTATATAATAATAAACAGCTTTGGGGATCCAATTTCAACTCATTCTTTCAAGATGGTGTTTCCAATTTAGTTGGTACTGTTTAATATATTCCAAAATTGGCGTAGTTTTCAATTCTTTTAAGATATCGGTGTTCCTTTTCCGATCCCATCTTGTGTAACCCGCTGTTCTGAGCATGAATCTCATTTCACAAGCCTTTATTCTGCTTTCATATTCTGCTTTCTTTTAAGTGTGCATGCTTCACTACCATAGGTCAACACTGGTCTAGCCAAAGTGTTATATAAACGCGATCTGGTGTTTTTTTTTGTACAAGGGATGGTTTGATAACTTGATTAATAATTCCTAAACTTTTAGTTAGCAAAATATTGATAAGAAATAGGTAGATACGTAAATAAATAACGCCAATGACATACGAATCTATAGCACCATCATAAAAAATATTAAGTAAATCGATCAATCAATTAAATCCGGTGCCATAACATCTGTCGCCGTCTTTGAGAAACCAAATGTTATTCCTCTCTATCCATCCACTGGTTCGGTTCCAATCCTCGAGCATTCGTTGTTGCTTGTACTCCCTCCATCTAAGTCATCCTAGGTCGTCCCTTTCTTCTTCTCTCTGTTGATAATCAGTTCATAAATGTTTTGGTTACCTTTCTTCTACCATCCTCTTGATATAGCCATATCACTGTAGCCTTTTCTTTTCTATTACATCTATTATATCTTGTTCATGTTGCATTCCCATCAGTTATTTTATTTTCTTACTTCTTTTTTTCTTTTTTTTTTCCATTTGTGGTTTTCCAGCTCATCTAATCTTCTTCTTTTCTTCGTTACAGTTTAGCGTTACTAGCCTGTTCTGGCTCCAAATTGCTGCCTATCTTCTCAAACATCAATTCCTGTATTTAATATTATATTTTTTCCTCTAGTAGGGATTTGCCAAGTTTCTCAACCATTTGTTAAAATGGTTTTTTACTGTAGTTCTGACTAAAATAAAACAAAATATTGACCTATCCTGTGGGCTCAAAAACGACCATAGAAAACAAGATATACAAACACATATCTGATTTTGTCCACCACACTGCAGTGATGCCTCATAACAGCGAGTCATAGTTCGTTTGAGACAGATTTCTGGAATGTAGGTCGACCTTTAAAGAGATGGCATGAACAATACATTTTGAGTCAGAAGAGACCAACAGATCTAATCCTTGAAGAAGATGATGATGGTTAACGCCAACTATCCGCCCATCTCTGAACCAGAATCACGAAAAATGTAGTGGTGGAATTATAATACTTATTTCAACATGTTTCCCTTTTCCATAGACCGCTTAAATCTTCAATCGACATACAGTAAGTAGTGTTCCTATAAAGTAATTTATCTTTTTTTTTTTACGAATTTAGCTTTTTTTACGAATACCATTTTTAACTTGGCTTTATACACCTCGGCGAAGAACGAAATAAAGGCTATATAAGAGTAGATATAAAACTTTACTCAAAAACAAATCTTACCTGTATAATTCTATTTGCAAATAACATTTCCGTCTCTGTCTGTTCTCTCCTCCCATAATTCCTTGCTCCTTCTCCTCTTTCTCCTCCTCTTCAAAAACTAATTTGCAAAGTTTGATTTGCACAAGACATGGCAGTGTGTACAAATCTCTTCTGTGACTGACATCATATATATATATATATATATATATATATATATATATATATATATATATGTATATATATGCAAACCTTCATCCGTCCTTTTTTTTCTCTTTCTATTTCTCTCTTTCTCTCTCTCTTTTATTTAATCTCGTATTTCTTAGCGTAGTACTACATTTTCTTATTTTATTCTTATTTAAACTGCTTCAAATAAAATATTATTTAGAATATTTTACACAATAATAATAATAATAATAATAATAATAATAATAATCATAATAATAATAATATTAATAATAATAATAAATGTATGTCCACCGCTGTCGTCTCGAAGTAGCGTGCTGCGTTGTCACGCAGCGGGCCCGGGTTCGATCCCCGGTCGGGACAGTTTTTCTAGGTGAGGCTTTATCGGGGGTTTTCCTCACCTGTAAGACAAATATCAGGAAAACTTTAAGGCCCAAACGGTCCCCGAAATCATACGGCCATCGCAATCATCATAATTCATATTCATCTTAGATTAAGTTTAGGATTAGGGACTCTCCTGGACACCACTATCATCATCATCACCCATCATATCATCGGGGCAATGTAACCCCGCCTTCCAGGCGCCCCAACCTCAGAAGTGGGTTAAAAGTACGCCATGCCAGGAGAGAACACCAGGAGTGTCGAAAGACAACCTGGGGCATTTGCAAAAAAAAAATATTTATTCATCTTTTTTGTCAAAAGCTTAATGTAAAGACAGGACAGGACTATTATATGCTGAAATGAACAACTCGCTGGAGGGGAGGGAACGAATGAAAATAAACCAGATATAAAAGCTATCCGCTCTTAAAGTGATCCTCATGAAAACAAAACCATGTGATCTGCTCGCTTATCATTAATTATGCAGATGTAGAAGCAGCAAGTACGCGAAGTAGTTCTCTTCATTAAATTTAAAATATGCCCATTGAATATACTTGTTATTCTTCGTGAATGAAAATAACAATATTCAAAACATAGAAAATATTCTAAAATATACGTAATTAATAATTATAACTTAAAATGTTTTATTGCATATGGATGATGCATTTGAGTCATGCTTCAGTCGATTCTGATACAAAACAAAATGGCTAAAGGTGTCGAGTCGTCTGTTGTTGTGTCGCCATCTACATTTTTAAAACACAAATCTGGCAAACCTTTGACTAGTGGTCAAATAATAGTTCTTTTTAAATGTATTTCACTAGTTCAGTGAAAAATCTCACCAGCTTTCTCGTAATCTATCCCATTGAACTATCACATGTCTTATATACTCCACACGTGCTCCCTGTCAATGTGACAGTAATTGTGGCGCGAAAAGCGGAAGAATACAATTGACATTAGTTTTTGTTAGGATCACTCTAAGAGCGGATAAGGTATAGTAAAACTCCAGGGAAGAAATAGTATACATTAATTCAGAAACGTTGACCTTCAATCCGCCACCTCCAGTCTTACTGTTCTGAAAAACTTAAGTATCAAGTTTTGATAATGCATAGTCTGATATTAAAATTTTAATATACAATTTTGTACTTTGAAGGACCGTCTCCTCAAGTTATTTTATTAAAAACTGTAGAGGCCTTTCGGGACTAGTCACACCATCAGCCGCATGTGTACTGCAACTAGGGTCAATGACAATTAGACAGGCTTCCCTTCTTTTTATGATCGGACTAGTCCCGAAATACCTAGAGTTTTTACTAATTTATGTGAAATTTTTATATTATATTGTTAATGTTGGTTTCTATTTCCTCAACGGGTTTTTTTACTATGAATTTTATTAGTTGTAAATGCTTCTGTTTTAAAAACCTAAACGCGTTCACCACCCGACCCCCCTGAAATCAATGCAACAATATTAACCTACCAAACCCCTACAGCGAGTTTCTCTTCAACTCAGTATAATTACAGAATACCTTCCGGTGAATAGTTCTACCAGAGCTACCAGAAACTATTTAAAATAAGCGGCAATGTTGTTATCCTACAAATAATCAGTTTCTATTTTGATCTTCTCACTAAATTTTAATTTAATTTTATTTGTTTATTTATTTATTTATTTTCCTTAAGAGTAGAAGAACACTTCAAATGATCAAAATCCCACCAGGCTAAATAAATAAATGAATAAAAAGAAGAGGTAAGTCTCGTAGAACGCGATGGCCAGGACATGTGACACAAATGGAGATTGAAAAAGAGGCAATGAAGCCCATTGTAGAAAACAAGAGGAAAATCCCCAGTAGGCCATGGATAGTAAGCTAAAGAAATGCATGCATAAATAGACTAATAATAAGAAGAATTAAATCTCGTAGATTGTAATGGCCAGGGCATGTGGCACGAATGGGGATTGAAAGATAAACATGGAAGCTCCTTATAGGAAAGCCAGAGGAAAATCGTCCAATAGGAAGGCCAAGACTGAGGTCATAATTTGAGGAAGGTAGTTTATACAGGGATGATTGAAAAACATTAGCTCAGGATAGGGATAAATGTTGAGTTTATGTCAGCGCGGCCATTAAACATTACTCGACGACACCTGTGAATTAGTTAGTTAATTAGTTATTAAATACATAAGTAGCCGAGCGGTTAAGGTAGGAAGCCTTGGCGCAGAGCTACGGGACTTGCGCTGGTTCGAGTCTCCATGGGGGAAGAAATTTTCTCATGGTATTTCGGCCAGTATGGGACCGGTGCCCACCCAGCATCGTGAGACAATTGGGAAGCTACAATAAATAGCGGCTGCAGGTTGAGGAACCAGCTATAACGGCTGGGGGACTCGACATGCTAACCACATGTCACCCCTACACTGGCTGTTGATCATCTACCTCTGTGATTGACACATGTGGATGTGAAGGGCCAGCAGCCGGCTGGTAAAAGGGCAACCGCTGAAAAGTGGAAAGACCCTCAATCGGAAATAATATATCTGTGTGTGCGACATATGATATAGCAGATCCTTTAATGAAATCAATTACATGTCGCAATGATTTATGTAACTTTTTAGTAAAAATATGATTTCGTAAGAACAAAAGAACATTAATTTTCTGCAATAAAACTATAAAACAATTTTCGTAAAAAAAGTGATATTTATGAGAGTGGTTGTAATGAAGTATAATAGTACAATTAAAAGGATATGAAATTTATGAATTTTCGTAAAGTATTGCCAATGTTATAAAAGAATCTTAACATCGTTAATAAAATTACAATTATTAGGTAGAAAACCAAATTACATAAAGAACACCATAAATCAGCGACCAGTACTTGAGAACATAAACTCTGAAACAAACGAAGCATGAAATCAGTTGAACTTAAATTTCTCGTTTTGATTGTAAGCTATTATTATATATCGTAAACATACCCATATCTAAATTAATCAGAATGTATTCGTCCATATGCTTTCAGTAAGGAAACAAATCCTATGGAAAAAAAGCAATTGATTATAATTGCACAGGGGGGTCTAAATCTGCTCATTTCTTATTCTCAATCGACATTTTTTTTTTTTTTTAAATCCATGCACATAGACCCACATTTTGGCAGAAAAGTGTAAGTGTATGTGTCTGTGTGTGTTTTCTAATCCTGCTCTTGGGTTTCGCGTTGGGCAGATAGATGGTGTTAATGTACTGTATTTTCAATTTATTCACCACTCGACAGGCCCCTTTACGTAGACTATTTAACTCATGCCCCAAATGGGAGTCAGTGACCAATCACATTTCAATTATTTTTTATTAAGTATATTGTATAATTAGACACACATTTAAGTGATTTCTTTTTGTTCGTTTTCTTTTGATTTATTTAAAATATTAAATTAACTGAACCAATTGATGTATCCAAAAGGATACATTACGAATTTAATTAAAAATGAATGAATTCAAGTATCTAGGAACAATAATTATAAACAAGAATGAGAAACAGAAATAAATTAAACATAGGCTCAATTCCAGAAATTCATGGTAATGAGTATTACAGAGACTCTTGACCTCCCAACTTCTTTCAGAATACATTAAACTGGGTGTATAAAAAACTTTACTAATCAACTTATAAGAAATCGGATTATTATTTTAAGGGCGCAGATAATATTACGAGTATTTGTGAATATAATTCTTGGGTTAACATTTTTGGACCAAAGAGACATAAACAGACAGACGAATGGAGAAGACTATATAGTTAGCTACATGATCTTCATGGGAAACCAGATGTACTAAGAACAATTAAGAAATTTGAAGCCAACTGGAACCTTTACAAATATTGTAATATTTATACCTATATTGTAGGAACATAGTATACTGCGATGGGTAGGAATGTGGAATGAAGCTCCTTTTAGAAAATCAAGAGGTATAGCGCCCAGTAGGCAAGCCAAGAAAGAGGTGAGCGAATTAACTACTTATGATTTGACGGAAGATAGATTATACAGGGGATGATTAAAAATATTAGTTGAATATAGGAATGTATGGAGACCTTATGTCCGAGCGGCTGTAAATGTATGGACTCGATAGTTTCAGTTAGTTAGTTATAAATTAAGAAAATTATGAGTATAGACACGAGTGGAAGGAACATTTGTAAAGAAAGGACGAAAGGAGAACATCGAAAATACATCTGTATTATAAACCAAGAAGACCTGGACAACAAAGACTAAAACAGCATTAAACCTGAACCGGCCTTTCAGCCTAAACCATGAAAAAAGAAGAAGAGTAATCAAATAAAATGGTAATTTGCTGGAAATGGACAGCTAAATGAGGGAAATTTGAGAAAGTGGCTGAATTCAAATACCTAGGAACAATAATCACAAATAGGAATGAGATGCACAAAGAAATTAAACATAGGCTCAATTCTGGAAATGCGTGCTATTATGCATTGCAGAGACTCTTGATGTCCCAACTCCTTTCAGGAAACGTTAAGCTGAAAATATATAAAACTATTATTCTACCAGTTATATTATATGGGTGCGAAACATGGGCGCTTTCTTTAATGGAGGAAAGGAGATTACGAGTATTCGAGAATAAAGTACTTAGGAAAATTTTTGGGCCAAAGACAGATGAACAGACAGGTGAATGGAGAAGACTACATAACAATGAACTACATGGTCTTTATAGGAAGGCCAGCTATGTTAAGAACAGTTAAGCCTCGTAGACTGCGATGGGCAGGACACGTTGCACGTATGGGGAATGAAAGACTTGCATGGAAGCTTCTTGTAGGAAAGCAAGAGGGAAAACGTCCAGTTGGTAGACCAAGAATGAGGTGGGAGAATAACATTAACTATGATTTGAGGGAAGTTTATTATACAGGGAATGATTGGAAAGCATTGGCTCAGGATAGGGATGTATGGAGAGCTTATGTCCGCGCGGCCATGAACCTACGGGTTCGATAGTGCCAGTGAGTAAGTAAGTAGGCCTACAGTCAAGCAAGCTATGAGGATTTTTTTCTTCAATCCAACCAGTTTGTCATTTCGACATTTCTGGCAATCTCTCCTAGCGCATTTTAATCTACATCTGAGGTTGGGGGGCCTGGAAAGCATGGTTACACAATTATATAATGGATAATGTTGGTAATGATGCGCCAGGAGAGTTCTTAATCCTAATCTTAATCTAATGAGGTCAATATGATAATGATGATCTGATGGTGTTCGGGGACCATTTGGGCCTTAAAGTACTCTGACATTTGTCTTAAAGGCGAGGAAAAACCCCGAAAAAATGCCTTATCCACGAAACCTGTCCCGACCAGGGATTGAACCCGCGCCCGTTATGTGACAAGACATCACGCTACCTCGAGACCACATCGGTGTATTGCTATCTGGAAGTAATTATAGTTAGTGAGACTACAGAAACGAACTTGTGCTTGATCCGGGGTAAACGTTTAAAGTTTTCTAGAGTATTTGCTTCTTTTATAGCAAAAAACTGCATTTAGCAATTTATCATCATAATGACATCAATAAAACACTAAAGAAAATTTTATGACATTGGGAATGTGAAGAAAAAAATTTCCTCTTCTCGTCACTTCATTCCTTTTGTTATTTCTTTTTATTTTTTTGTTAAATGTCTTGTTGTTGTCGTGACTGCGGCAGCTGACTTACTGGAGAAAGAGATCCAGATCGGGTTTTCTTTTCCTTGCGTGGTTCTATGCTATAAGAAAACAGACATTCACTGCAGCTTGTTTGGAACTCAGAGTACAAAAAAATCAAGTCATCTTTTCTGAGATTCTTATTTATCATTCTATAACCAACAATTTCTTGATTATCCTACAAGTAATAAATTCATTCTAAATATAATAACACAGCTCAATACTTAAGGAGAGTCGATTATGAAGAGAGGGAAAATACTTCTTCTTCTTATTCATAATTTGTAGGATTTCCATCCTATTTATTTCCAAAATCACGTATTGGATGAGCATTCACTGTCTATCCATCTCATGGCCGGTCTTCCTCTTGTTCTTCTCCCGTCCATTGATCTGTCTTCTTTAGATCTTTTTGCAAGTCGGTTTTCTTCCATTTTTGCTATATGACCCTTCCAATATTTTCGTATATCTATAATATATTTGCTTATGTCTTGAATACGACATTTGTCCCTAATTTCTGTGTTGTGTATTTTATCAAATAATGTTCTCCCCTGATTATTGGGGAAAACATTCGAAAGAAATATTAAAAATAACTCGTAATAAAAAAATTATCGTAAACTCTAATTAAATGAAATTACTGAACTTTTTTTTTCTATTCCATTAACTTACAAGGGAATTGACAACCATTGCATGCCGTAACCTACCTTTTTGCGCGACAGTGCGTTTTGCCGTACTTACCAGCAATGGCGACCATTACTGAAAGTATAACTTCCTACATTTCGGAGTTTCCAATCTAAATAACTATACTGTAATATTACATTTACATCCAGTGCGGGAAGTGAAACCACTGCCCTTTATGAATACTACGTACAATGTATATACAAAATATCCGAAAGGTAGTGTTAATATACATTACCATACGAAACAAATCACTGCATTTTAAATGAACTGAACTTTATTTGAAACAATATAAAACATAAATATTTACTTGCGGCCATGTTATCAATAATTGTTCTCAAGGCCTCCTGTTGTTTCAACTAATAAACATTGCCCACACTGTTATCGTTAGTTAATTGTTTATAATGAACGCAAATATTTCCAACAAAGATGTTATTATTCATTATTTGAAAACACCATCGCGCAAAAAATAATGTACAACGCACGTTTGTGAAGCGTTTTAAAGAATCTCAGAAATTAAAACCTCGCTATCGCTCGGTTTCAAACATTTTCTTCCATTCTGTAAAAACCAATTCCCAACCTTGCATCGTAATATACTATTAAATTTCTCACAGAGAAGCGTTATGATGTATCAAGACCGTATCCAAAAAATTTACCGTTTTTAACTGCAAAGTACAAAAATCGAAATCAGAATCCAGCAATGGCAACCCACTGTGCGAAGCAGATGGACATTCCTGCTTGAATATAGCGGAGAGGAATAAAGCGGGGCGCGGCGTGGACGGCAGGTTGTGAGGGATATCTAATTCACCAACTCAAGACGTGTATTATTTTTGCAGTTTAAATGTGAGATTGGCGCTGTATTTTAATGCCTTGTATTTAAAAGCGGCAGATAATATTTTTTGGACACGCTCTTGGTACACCACATCGCTTCTCTGGTATAAATTTGAAGGTAGATTTCGGCATGCAATGGTTAACAGTTACCTTGTTAGTTTTACCTCTCACATTACATGTTCTTTCTACGTTCCATAGCTCATCCTGGTCTTAGTAATGCACGACCAGTCGGGAGAGGGGTTTTAAACTATGGATCAACACATTTTTTGACCATACAAGGATACGGAGGGCCTCCCAGAATGAGTGATCAGCTCAATTTCAGGGCCTCCTCGGAGAAAACACAAAATTAAGACGAAACACGCCATTCACACACATATTCTTACTAAACAGGACGAATATGATAATGATAATTATGATGGCCAGATGATGTTCGATGACCGTTTGGGGGGATTAAAGTTACCAGCACCTCAATTACTGGGGAGGAAACACCAAAAAAAAAAATCACCCAGAAAACTTGTCCCGAGCGCGGATCGAAACAGGGCCCACTGCGCACGAGCTAGTAACGCTACACCCAGACCAAAGTAGTTGAAAGAAATTATTAAAAATTGCGGGCCAAAAAAACATACCTTTCTCTCTTCTTCCTCTTCTTCTCCATCGTAGTTAAATATCTTACTTGATAATTACTTTTATGTATCCCAGACCCCCTCGTACCGTACAGTGGCAAGGCATTTCCGAAGAGAGATTTTAAACTTTTATAATACACACACACACACACACACACACATCGACCGACTTCTGTGGTATAAGGATTATGCTACATGGTCTGGGCAGGTTCAAATCCAGCCGAGGTCGATGGATTACACTGGTCAACATGAGTTTTGTCTCATGAGTACCAATAGTTGTACTTAATGCAGTTTTTTTATCGTGTTTTCAAATATGTATTCGGAATTTCTCCATCTCCAACAGTTTTTTATTTCAATTTCAATTAATGGATTTAAATAATTATTTTTTAATAAAAGTTTTTTCGTCCACTTGTCCATTGTAAAATAAAACCAAATGACCTAACTCAGGAGATTTCAGCTATGGAAAAGAGACACCACGGCAAATGGAATCCTAATTTGCTGCCGATAATTATTGGACCATCAAGAGGGATGCTCCACAGTCAAAATATAGCAGAAAACTGCAATTTCGTACTTTCTAGGTGAGTCCAAATGTTCGAACATTGTGTAGTTACGAATGTAGAATATATTAAAGTGTTTGAAATTATAAATTCCTTCTCTCGGAAACCTTGCGTGATGGAGAAAACCCGATATCATATTTGAATTAAGGTGAAAAAATACTATTAGAATCACATATTTTTCTTTCCGAGAAAAAAAAAAGTTCCTTTTTTGTTGCTCAGTGTTATTAGAATAGAAAAATTGAAGGGACAAATCCTTCGGGAGAAGCTTTAAGCCATGGGTCGTGAGTCCTAAGACATTCTACTCGTAAGAGAACCCAAAGAAAACAGCTCATTTGAGCAAAATTCAATAAGTCTTCCCCATTCAAGTTAAACTGTAGATGCCTACTAGATATCTCTTTGAGGCGATGTGAAGACCACATGTCACTTGATGTCATTTGTAGTGAAATAAGCGTAACGAAATTAGCTTGAATAAGAACCCCCGGTATTGAGCACCCATGTCCCCCACGCTGGACGTACAGAGATAATCAATATAATACACATACTTTTTTTTTGACAACAAACAGAGATGCGAAGGTTTCCCAAATGAGTCATATCAGTAAATCTAGGTGAAAAACAAATATTTTAATTGATATTCAAACTAAACATTGTGGTTAATACAGGGTGTCTCTAAAGTCACCATCCATTTCAATGAGAAACACAATGATTGAAAAATCAATGTTATTGTGAAGTTTTACACATATTCAACATGACCGCCATCTAGCTGAAAACACATAGGCTACTCCATCTTTCAGCTGGTGAAACGAAAAAATAGACCTTCACATTTAAACTAGTAATAAAGAATGCCTGCTTATGTGATACGATTCCGTAAAATCCAGCAGAGAGGGATAAGGACGGTTTCGTTGAGTGCAAAATAGAATTGATGCACACTGTGTTTGCGAGCGGGGAATCAACTCCATATTGTGGCGATAAAGGTTGATGCGTGTAGGACTCTCACTGACAATTTGAACCTTCTGTACAGTTTCTGCTGATATGCGTGGTCGTCCATGACGGACCTCATCACACACACACATGCCGGTACGACTTAAGTTTGTTTATAAGCAGACGAAGGTGTGCCTTTGTTGGCGGCTGGTTTATAGAATTTATGGGTAAATTCAGCTTTGGTAGAAACCAGGATAATCTCATCGCGTACCTGATTCCTGTGCAGAAACATTTGTCAACTCATGCTTTGGTATCTAAACATGTTAACTAGATGCTAACACTGGCACGCAAAAAAAAAAAGTAGTAGTGGTTTTCATGGAAATGGACTTAGTAACTATATAGACACCCCTGTGCAATGATAATTATGATGGCTACAGGATGTTATGGAAACCGTTAGGACTGTAAACTTTCCTGAAATTTTTATCATAGTTGAAGAAAACTCCAGGTAAAAAAAATCACAGAGGGCAACATTTTCCGACCTGGGACTCGAAGCTGTTGACCCGCTGCCGTCCGAGGATTCGATTCTATCCTGACACCACGCATGTGGACAAGAATGTTTAAATATACATACATAGTTCGAACGCTAGCTCTCTGCTTCTGAAGCAATGGCGTTACCTCTAGATCACAGCGGTTGACATATGTATGTATGTATGTATGTATGTATGTATGTATGTATGTAGTGTATGTATGTATGTATGTATGTATATATATATATATATATATATATATATATAGGGTGTTGCAAAAAAAGACAACGGAAGTGAGGTGGTATTTTTCACACTGAGTAGCTAACTTCTCAAGAGTTCCGTTAGTTGGATTTCAAGATTCAGTATTTGACAATACTATCACAGTCACGTCAAATTTTCAAAACATCCACCTCCATCTCATTGCATCCTCCATCTCCATCTCATCGGCGGTGTAGTGATTGGCACACACGTTCAAATACGCCTGCCTCGTTTGAATTATTTCTGTAGCAGCGTGGATTCGAGCTATAAGATCCATACATGACTTTACTGGAGTCTGATAAACAGACTCTTTTATCTGAACCCACAAAAAAGTATCAGGTGATCTGGGAGGCCATGGGACTGGTCTCCCTTTGCCAATCCATCGACCTGGATACGTGGTATCCAAATGTCTCCTCACATTGGCATCGAAGTGAGCTGGAGTTCCGCCATGTTGCAGCCGCATTGCGTTGCGAAGCCACGTATCACAGGTTCCGTACCTGTGAGATGTTGTCAAGTAATGAGTCTTCAAATCATTCGAACTAACACTGATCTTGAGATATAGTCAACTAGTCATAGTGTGAAAACGCATCATTCTCGGACATTGGTACTTATTAAAATAATGATCTACATATCTAAATATAGGCCTACTGCCTTACCTGCGTCGTCGGTGTTTTTTTGCAGTACCCTGTATATACACATACACATGTCCACCGTTGTGATCTACAAGTAATGTTGTTGCTTCAGAAGCAGCTGGCTACCGTTCGAACTCCGCTCGGGACATGACCTAAACATCAGGTATCACTAAAGCTCAGTTATTCTATGTCAATACAAGTAATTAATTTATTCAAGTATGTTTACTTTGTGATGGTAAAATGAAGTGGCACCACTGAATGTTTGCAATGACTATTTAACTCATGCCCCAAATGGGAGTCAATGACCAATCACATTTCAATTATTTTTTATTTACAGCCAATCACAGTCGTGTTTCGCCCAGAAATTACCAACTAAAGTTTTATCATAATAAAGAAAGTACCTCCTTTTTAACATTCTGAATAGGTCATGGAATTATTTTGCAGTGACTGACTCTCTAAGAAATACGGCTACCATATTGTATATATAGTGCATGAATGTGAACACATAGTGCATGCGGGAGTTAATATAAAAACATCTGTAGCAATTGATTATACCACCAAAAAAAGAAACCACTGTTTGCACTTTCTTAAATGTATTTTTTCCCAGGTAATGACATTTCATAAAAATATAATTGCCATATTTACATCATAGGACATCAGAAATGAATTATTATACAGTTTGATGTGTTTCATTTTTTCTCCACTAGAGTGCATTCTTACAATATTGCGTTCCTTTGGCAATAAATAATATATGGTTGCAGTGATGAACAAAAGAAGGAAATTAAGCATACCAATCGTTTCTCATTTGTTTTCAAACATCGACGTTTATATTAAATATATAAATACTAGCGTACCCGGCAGACGTTGTCCTGCCCGAACGTTCAATTCTCATGTCATGGGCGGACGATAAAAATATGTTACTTTTTTACACTATAAAATTCAGAAATTAGGACATAATTAGATATTATTAAATAAGTTCGCAAGAAAACCTCTTACAGCCTTCTGTTGTGGCTCAAGAAGTATGAATGATGACGTAACATAGTCATGAACATTAGAATTGTACCCTCCTTTGCAGATAAGTTAAGAACCGTCATATAACAATTATATTAGAGTGAAAAAAGAAAAAAAGATAAATTGATGAGAGTGAGTCAAAACAGTTATTTATTTTTTTTTTTCCCCAGCTAGATTTCATTTCTGACCCATACTGGCCGACATTCCATGAGAAAAATTTCTTCCCCCGTACAGATTCGAACCAGCGTAAGTCCCGTAGTTCTGCCCCAAGACTTCACGTCTTAACCACTCGGCTACGGCGGGAGACTCTTGGTATCATGAAAGACAAAAATGGTTATTGTGAGTTATCCGTAAGAGATAAGGGACTCTTGGTATCAATGAAAGACAAAAATGGTTTTTGTGAGTTATCCGTAAGAGATAAATATATGCTGTCGCGGACTTTTTTGTAGAGCTTTTTGAGATATTCAATTCTGTGTAGGCCTACATTAATTTTGTATATTTCTTATGATTTAGGCAGCATACGCCATTTAAGCGTCCAAAGAGGCACTTTTTTCACGTTTTCCGCTACAAAGGGCGATTTTTAAGGGTGTAGGAGATGAGTATTACAACTCTCTTATAGCCTAGGTTCATCCCGGGAATCTCCTGAACATTTTGCAAAAAACCCCATCACAATCGGATCAACGGTATGGCCGCGCATAAAGTACGAACAAACAAACAAAAAAACAAACATTAATTTTTATATATAAGATTTTAAAATAGCTATATTTAAATAATGATTTGTGAGTAAACAGCTTAATTTTATTCGTTAAATAGTCCTAACAATGCCACTCTTGATTTCCAAATTCTCTAGATAAATTGGAAATCACTCGTGGCATTACTTATGAGAACATTTCACCTGAAAAAAGTAGGTGTGATATGTGTATAGCATGCAGTGAAGTACATGTACGAGTTCCCTGCGTATTTCTGTCCCTTGGTTTAAAAGGGTCTTTATTTCAAATATTGCGATAAGAAACCCTACACTTAATGACTTTTCATCGTTGTGATATAAATTATGAATTCCACAAGGAAAATGGAACACGTTTTCATATGTAGGACGATATTTGAATATAGAAAAACCTTGTACAAACATCAAAGTAAAATTCAGACTTATGGTTTCCTTATTTGTACTGTATTAAACATCAGATCTGAAAACTAATTACTTACCTTTAGTTGGGATGAAAATGCGAAACCTTTCAAGTCTCCGCTCCAGAGTTCAAAACCGACACCGAATAATGAAACCTGGTGCATTTGACTTTTATGTTTAAGCGTTAAATCAATACAAAAACAACTTAAATTATTTTTTATCTATATTATAGTAATGTAAGTTTTAGCGAATTCTGAAGGAATGAAGTTATTGAGTTTGTTTTCACAAAAAAAATATCCACGACAAAAAAAAAACATATAAATGTTATAACTATATTTTTGACATTTGACAATGAAGGCAAATATGATATGAAAAGAAAAATGAATGCTTGAGTCGGGATTTGTACTCGAGTGTCTAAACTCTGTACGTTTAGCGCTCTAACCAACTGAGTTCCTCAAGTATTCCAACACAAACATACATTTTTCTTAAATGTGTAATGTTCTCAATTCACACAAGAGGTGGCGGGAAGTCGTTCCAACTAACATCTAGTGGACACCATAATAGGTAAACAAATTTTTAAAGAGAATATTTACTTTATAGCAGTAACGCTTGTATATTTAGATGTTATAGCTATATTTTTGACATTTGGCAATGAAGGCAAATGTGATATGATAAGAAAAATTAATGCTTGAGTCGGGATTTGATCCCGAGTCTCTAAAGTCTGCAAGTTTATTGCTCCAACCAACTTCACTGCTATAAAGTAAATATTCTCTTTAAAAAAATTCTTACCAGTTATGGTGCCACTCGAAGCACATTGGGTTGACATCGTGTGTCTTGTGTTTCAGAATAAGTATTACAGACTTCTATGGGTTGTACTACAAGTGTGGTTCCACGTGGCGACTCTATTGTTCGTTGCACAACCTCTAGAAGTCTGTGGCTGAGTCAACCTCTAGAAGTCAGAGGCTGAGTCGGCACCAGGACCATGGTGCCACCAGAAGGTTTGGGTCAGTTTAACAATTCTGATCCAACCGGGACTCGAACCCTCGACCTTCCGGTTTTCATTGTATTGCCTTAACCACATACACTACATCATCGGGGTAACGTAAATCCACCTTCCGGGTGCTCCAACATAAGAAATGGATTACAATTCCGCCAATGCTAGAGGAGAAAGCCAGAAATGTCATTAAAACAACCTGGTGGTATTTGACTAAAATTATATAATTTTTGTGTTATATATAATATTCCTGGACCAAATAACAGAATTAGAATCAAAACATAAAAAGAGATAAATACAAGACATATTTATGATACACGAAGCAGTTTATAAGATATAATTTATTATTTGGAACTTAATTCTTTGACCTATGGCATTATTTAAGATAAACAGGGCAATTAAGCATGTGGATAGGTGTAAAATTAATGTTGCATGGTTCGTGTCCAGAACACGTACGATTGGTGTGACCAGGTTGGCGTGGGGCGGGGGCCTACACAAGGACTTTGTCGTGTAAAACTAAGTGATCAAAACACTTGAGGCACGAAAAAGAAAAATCGTTTTCCCAAGTGGGCGAGGCATCCACGCAATTCCAAGCTTCGGTTCAAACACAACTATTACACCTACGGAATTAATTACACGATGTCAAAAGTGAGAATATCTTACCGAAACACATTTATAGTTCTCTATGCTAAGTTTTGCCAACTTCGCAATAATATGAAATTAATTTACATTTAGCCTCTTAGACATGCATTTTCTATATTGTACACATTAAGAGCGAGTAATATGAAGGTCTCCAGATTGCCTACCACGTGCTAAAGTTATTAGTATGGAGGCCCTTAATCCGAATTATTTTGAGCTATTATTATTATTATTATTATTATTATTATTATTATTATTATTAATATTAATAATATCAATAATATGAAACAGACAGAAATTAAGTAAGTTGAAAAAAATAATAGGAAAAATAGAAGAAAAACGTTTGAAATGTCATGGATACCTCATAAGAATGGAAGAAGATAGAATACCAAAGACGATCCTTGATTGGAAAACTAATGGAAAAAGTGGAAATGGCAGACTTAGAGAACGTTGGATAGATGGAGTGAGGAGAAGCATGGAAGCTAGAGATTTGTGGGAAGACGATGCTTTAGACACGAAACTCTGGCGGCAAATCACTTTGGGTTGAAGGAGAAACACTGTATTTGTGTAATATTCCTAAAAAAAATGGAACAGACATATGACCAGGAAAAGTAAGTTTCAAATATATAATTCAACAGTGAGAAGCAGGCCTACTGTCACATATGGAGCTGAAGTATGAAAATTCAACAAAAACTTATAACAAAAACTTATTTGGAAGGAAATGGATTTATTGAGGAGAGTAGAAAGATGTTCAAAATTGGGGGAAAAGAAAAAAAGAAGAAATAAAGTCATACGAGAAAAAATTAGTATTAAATATTCAAGAGTCTTATTATTATAAGATATTTGCAATAAAATTGGTATGGGCATGTAACACGAATGCAAGAAGAACATTGGAATGGTGTCCACCTGGAAAAAGAAAGAAAGATAGGGAGATCTCGAAACTCGTGGAGGCAAGATATAAGAACTGGAATGAGATCAAGAGGACGGGAGGGTATGGAGTGGATAGATAGGAACGTGTGCAGAAGGAAAATAAAACTTTAGGCACAGAAATATTGTAAACATTGAAAATCTGTACATAGAAACAATATTATTACTAATATTACTATTAGTGTTATAATTTTAATTCTAATTAATTTTAAACACAATAAGAAGTACATAGACATACGAGTAAGTTGCAGAAGCCTGGGAATTAAAATCAATAACAATAAGTAAATTCTGTATAAATGTATTTTTGGAGGCATTCAGCTGGAATATGTTAGAAGAGGAACACTGTAATTTAACAAAAGAGGGATGTTCAAATTTATATCGTGGATTTCATAAATAAAACAATTAGAATTGACTATTTTACTCATGCCCCAAATGGGAGTCAATGACCAATCACGTTTCAATGATTTCTGTTTTACAACCAATCAGAGTCGTGTTTCACGAAATATTTATCGGTGTTATAATTACCACATTAAAGAAAGCTCCTCCTTTTTAATATTCTGAACAGGTCTGACCATTATTTTGCAGTGGCTGAGCCTGTAGAAATAGGGCTACCAGATTGTGTATATAGTGCATGATTGTCAACACATGCCGCATGCGGGAGTTAATATAAAAACATTTGTAGCAATTGATTATACCACCAAAAAAAGAAACCACTGTTTGCACTTTCTTAAATGTATTTTTTCCCAGGTAATAATCCAGAAAAATATAAGTGTCATACTTACATCATATGACATCAGAAATGAATTAATATACAGTTTGATGTGTTCCATTTTTTCTCCACTAGAGAGCATTCTCACAATATTGCGTTCCTTTGGCAATAAATAGTATGATCTGGTTGCAGTGATAAACAAAAGAAGCAGATGAATCGTACGTATCGCTTCTCATTTGTTTTCAAACATCGCCGTTTACATTAAATATAGAAATATTTTAAAATAACTACAGTTAAATAATGATTTGTGAGTAAATAGCTTAATTTTATTCGTTTAATAGTCCTAACAAATGCCACTCTTGATTTCCAAATTCTCTAGATAAATTCACTCGTCACTTCGTGAGTCGTGAATATCGATAATTTGGAAATCACTCGTGGCATTACTTATGATAGTAATGCAAAGAAATGCGGTAAACAGAATCCCAAGAATAATGCTGAAATGGGTGTCACCTGCTAGAAGAAAAAGAGGACGGTCAAAAAATAGCATAGGTTGAAGGTGTTTTAAGCAGCATGAAGGGAAAACATCTGATGAATATTAATAAGAAACAATTACATACAGTTTCATCGTGTAACTCCAATACGAAATGGTGGCCAATTATTTTCAACATGGCATTTTTGGGTAACTCCGATCAACACTGATCGGAATCACGTGGAGTTGTCGAAGTGACGCCGCATTTTAATATAATTTTGTTTTTATTTTTATTATTATCGTTCAAATAAAGCAATTAATCATTTAACATTCTTCAGAAACCATGGAATAAAGCACGCACTGCGCAAAGACATATTGCGATGCTGAGTCGCATGTTAAAGCTATGGAACCGATTAAGTAAATATAGAAATCGATTATACAATCTGCACATCAAATAATAATGAGTGTTATTTTTGTTTGCAGAGACAGTAACCTTTGCATTTTTGTGTATTGCATCCTTTTTACAGCTTTCAATAAGGCGATCGGAATTATCCAAGTGTCGGGGAACTCCAATCAAACACAGGTATTAACTAACTAACTCACTGACTCTATCGAACCCATAGGTCCATAGACGCGCGGACATAAGTTCTCCATACATACCTACCCTGAGCTAAAGTTTCCCAATCATTCCCTGTACAATCCACTTCCCTCAAATCATAGTTAATGTTATTCTCCCACCACATTCTTGGTCTACCAACTGGGCGTTTTCCCTCTGGTTTTCCTATAAGAAGCTTCCATGCTCCTCTTTCATTCCCCATTCGTGCCATATGTCCTGCCCATCGCAGTTTACGAGACTTAACTGTTCTTATTATATCTCGCTTCCTATAAAGACCATGTAGTTCACTGTTATGCAGTTTTCTCCATTCACCTGTCTATTCATCTCTCTTTGGTCCAAACATTTTCTTAAGGACTTTATTCTCAAATACTTGTAATCTCCTTTCTCCCTTGAAGCAAGAGTCCATGTTTCGCATCCGTAAAAATATAACTGGTAGAATAATAGTTTTATATATTTTCAGTTTAACGTTTTTTTGAAAGAAGTTGGGACGTCAAGAGTCTCTGTAATGCATAATAGCACGCATTTCCAGAATTGAGCCTATGTTTAATTCCTTTGTGCAGATCATTCCTATTTGTGATCATTGTTCCTAGATATTTGAATTCAACAACTTCCTCAAAATTTCCCTCATTTGTCACTAGCTGTCCATTTCCATTGTATAATGTATTTCTATGTGTGACCATATGTTTAGTTTTATTGATATTTACTTCCAGATAGGCCGTGATGGATAGTCGCTCCAATGATTTGTCTCCGAGCCATTGAAGATATATCCTGCAGTTCGAGACGAAATGTGTGGGAGCAACAGCAATCACTGTCGACCATGGCCTATCAATCCGAAAAATGTTCATCAGTGTATAACCAGCCGTGAAAGCCTTAATTCTACTATAAAGACTATTCAAATTCTGAATCACAAATCATCTTGACTGATACCTCTTTCTACTCATCATGACAGAGAAATATCCATTTTACGGGTTTATCATTATCTTGATTTTCATTAGGCTAAACGGAGGTTTGGCTGCATCTATTTTTCTGTAAAGAAACTTCAATTAATCAAAAAATGAATTAAGTAAAATTTCCAAAAATTGATTTTTAAAGGCGTGAAACTGGAATTTCTAGAAGAGAGAAAATAAGGAACAGTGTTAACTGAAAAAATAAATTAAATAAAAAAATATAATATACACCTGCCAACAAGTATATATTTTAATTTTTATATTATGACTATCCACCTCGAAGGGATTTGATATGAATTTTATTAGTATTAAAAAAATAAATAAAGATTAATGTTCAAACTTCAATTATGAATTTCATAAAAACAAACAATTAAAATTGTATGGTCCTGTAAAAAGAATGACAGAAAAATACTGGAGTGTGTGTCACCTGATAGGAAATAGAGAATGGCAAAACAAAAAAATAACGTGAATTAATGTATTTTAAGCAACACAAGAAAAAGAACATTTTTGAAGAAGGAGACCGGAATGACAGAGAGATTGCCTAACTCACTGACACTATCGAAATTGTAGGTTCATGACCTACGGACATAAGCTCTCCATACATTCCTTTCTTGAGCTAATGTTATCCAATCATTCCCTGTATAATCTAATTCCCTGAAATCATGATTAATATTTGCTTCCCATCTCATTTTGGCCTACAAATTGGGCATTTTATTTCTGTTTTTTCCTACAATAAGTTTCCATGCCCCTCTGTTATTCCACATTCATGCCACATGCCCTTCTCACCAAAGTCTGCGAGACTTATTGAAAATATGATAGTGGAATAAATAGGCGCAAGAAGATGTTGAGAAACATTGTAAAACCTAGTGCGAGTAGTAGTGGTTCCTGTCACTCCTCTTGGAAGCATAGGGCCTTTGAGAAAGCACGCCACCGGACTCTGTTATCTGCCAAATTTCTGACTTCATTCTAATTTTTCCATTTCTTCAATTTCTGTAGTTACAGTGCTGCCTGCGCCTTTACAGTATTGATCTTTTTCTAGACAATCCCTTGGATTCCATTCCAGTGCTGTCTATGACACACTGTATAGTTCTCTTCTGAGAGCGCGTCCGATCCATTTCCAATTGCTACTACTACTTTTTGTTTTTATTCAATGCCCCAAGTTGGCATTTCGACATTTCCGGTGACCTCTCCTGGCATTAGCGTAATTGTAACACACTTCTGATATTGAGGCGCCTGGAAAATAGGGTTACAGCTGCCCCGATGATATGATGGGTGATGATGATGATGCCAGGAGAGCCCTTAATCCTAAGCGTAATCTAAGACGAATATAAAATATGATAATTATGATGGCCATAAGATGTTCGGGGACCATTTGGGCCTTCAAGTTTCCTGACAACTATCTCACAAGTGAGGAGAAATCCCGAAAAAAACTTCACTCAGGAAACTTGTCTTGCCCGGGGATCGAATCCGGGCCCGCTGGATGAGAAGGCAGCACGCTACCTGGAGACCACAGCTGTGGACTCTACTACTACTACTACTACTACTGCTACTACTACTCTTGAAACCTACTAAATAAAAAGTAAAATTTCAATCATAAGATCTCATCCCAGTCTTTTGATTATTTCTCATTAAGTGATTTGTGAATCAATGGGTTTCGAATGTAAATAGAAAAAATGGAATAATGGAACTAATCAGATTTACTTTGATTAGTTGTAACCAGAACATGTTGTTGTAGTTAGTAAACAGCCGCTAATGAGCTGTATCTGCAGGTCCGTGAGATCTGGAAAAGTATTAGCATTAGCCGAGTGGGAAGCCCTAACCACAAAAGTGCCCACCATCACGCTTCCATTTTAAATGTAACTCCATTGCAGGGCGTCATTCCTCCCTTTTGTTTAATATCAGGTTAGAAATTCACACCACCCCTTTCATTCAAAATTCTGTATTCGCTTTAATATTTGTTTTATTAGTTCGTTTAATCCAGGATGGATTTAAAGAGATTGTAAAAAGTAACTCGTAATAAAAACAAGTTATAACTATCCATCCATCCATAGTAATTCTGCCCGAAGGCAGGTCCTTCACTGCAATCATAGCATTCTCATGCTATGCTTGCAGTTTTACTAGGGAATTGAAGGTGCGTTGCTTTCCACACCGGTGAAGGATGATGATGATGATGATGGCCATATGATATCGGGGACCGTTTGGGCCTTAAAGTTTTCCTGACATTTGTCTTACAGGTGAGGAAAAACCCCGATAAAAACCTCACCCAGAAATACTGCCCCGACCGGGGATCGAACCTGAGCCCCCTGCTTGACGAGGCACACGCTACCTCGAGACCACAGCGGTGGACTGTTATAACTATAATTGAATGTAATGCGGAATTCACCTATAAGCCGATAGTAACATTTACTGCTGAATGGATCCCACGACGGACGGGACAAACATGATGAGCCAAATGGAATATATATATAGCTTGGTCAAAAGAGCGACAGACAGTCTTTCACCCGAAAAATACAATCGTCAATAAACGCGGATATGAATTCTACTGGAGTAAAATTTTGCGAAAACAGTGGTCTTTATGAGAAACCAGTTGTATTAAGAACAATTAAGTCTCCGAGACTGCGATGGGCAGGACATGCGACACGAATGGAGAATGAAAGTGTTACATCGAAATTCTTTTTAGGAAAATCTGAGGGAAATGCCAATAACGAGGTGGAGAATAATATTAAACATGTTTTCAGGAAGGTTAAATATATATATATATATATATATGAGATGATTGGAAAACATTTGGTTAAAACATGAATGTATTGAAGGCTGATGTAAACGCGGCCATTTACTTCCGCGTTGGATGGTGCCAGTGAGTTAGTTATTGCATTAGGTGCATTCTATGCAATATCCTAAGAGAAAGTAATTCGGTATGAAGAACATATCACATGAGTTTACTATAAAAGTAAAATACATAAGTCTAATTTAATGTACTTAACTTTTATTTTTCACTCACTGGCTTTTCCAACTCTTTTGTATGGTAGTGAAGTATGGACGTTGAAACAGAAGGATATACAGAGACGTAGATCTGCTGAAATGAGATACCTTCGGAAGACTGCAAGATACACACTACTAGATCACAAAAAAAATGAAGACATCTTAGAAGAATTACGTATGGAACCTTTAGAAAACAACATAAGTCAAGATGGATGCAGCATGTTAATCATAAGTAATGCCACGAGTGATTTCCAAATTATCGATAAATTCACGACTCACGAAGTGAGGAGTGAATTTATCTAGAGAATTTGGAAATCATGAGTGCCATTTGTTAGGACTATTTAACGAATAAAATTAAGCTGTTTACTCACAAATCATTATTTAACTATAGTTATTTCAAAATATTTATATATTTAATGTAAACGGCGATGTTTGAAAACAAATGAGAAACGATAGGTACGCTTCTACTGCTTCATTTGTTTATCACTGCAACCAGATCATACTATTTATTGCCAAAGGAACGCAATATTGTAAGGAGGAGCTTTCTTTAATATGGTAATTATAACACTGATAAATATTTGGTGAAACACGACTCTGATTGGTTGTCAAACAGAAATCATTGAAACGTGATTGGTCATTGACTCCCATTTGGGGCATGAGTTAAATAGTCGATGGAAGATCACATGATACCCAAACAAATGTTAAAATATCAACCTGCCGGAAGAAGAAGACCAGGAGGTCCACTCAAAACACTTCTGGATGGTGTTTCTCTTGAGGCCGAAACAGGTCAACAAATGGCCTAAATTCGTGAATGGACTATGATGATGATGAACTTTTATTTTAAATATTTAGAGGTAGGGAACGGAAGAAATATAACGATATGCCTATTGGGAACATTTACGGTTTTCAGTAAGGCATCTTCTATTAAATAATGTTTTTTTTTTTCCTTTCTGTAATATAGGTGATGCGTCTGTGGCAGAAGTGGTTAGAGATTCGGCTCTCACAGCTGGAATCTCGAGATCGAGTCTCGGTGTTTCTATGTGGGTTTCGTGATGGACGAAACGGAGTTTGGGCAGGTTTTTCTCAGGGTTTGTCCCGTTTTCCCCTGCCACAAATTTCATTCCACCATTTCACTACACTTATCTCATCAATTTAATTCCATTTCATTCATCCACCCCTGTGACGATGCTCAGGCGTGGTCAGCCGGCACCCTTATCGTTGTCAAAATTATAAAATATAGGGATTTCATCTCTTCTCATCCCTTAAGTTGAACACGTGTTGAGAATAGTTGTTTATATAATATAGGCCCATATTCATCATCATAATCAAAACTAACCCTTGAAAGGCCCATTCCGAGACTAAAAAAAGTCAGACTGTTCTCTCAATGGTCTCCCTATTTCTCTCCTTCCATCTATCTATCTATCTTCGGGTTTTTACAACTGCTGCTGTCTTCCCGTGCCAAATCTCCAAAGCCTACGATCTTGGGCATCTTCAACGCTTAGCCCTCTTGCCTGCATTACTGTCTTCATGTTTTTCTTCCATGTTAACTTCCTCTTTTCGTCTTTCTGGTCGGATGCCATTGATATAGTTGCTTCGGTCATCGCTCATCTTCCATTCTTAAAACATGTCCAACATTCCCTCCTTCCATTTGGTTTATAAATCAGTGCACTTCTAGGAAATCTCTCGAGTGATGTTAGACATACGTATCTTTTCCACCGTCTCTGTACTATTGTGAGATATATTGTACAACATTGTTAACTTGGTAGATTTTCACTTATTGATTCATTAGGAATGTGATCTCGTCTGGTGATCCCGACTAATGATCTAAGGAATCTTATCTGTTGTATTTCCTATATCTTTCCATCTTTCTTTCTGAGGATCCAGGTTTCTGGACCAAACATCAGTACAGGTTTAGCTGTTATTTTATGGAGTTTCATCTAGATGTCTCTTGCCATATATATATATTTTTTTTCCAAAATATCTCCTACGTATACAATTAATATGATAATTGAAAGTTTTATTATCAGATCCTCCATACCATTATGTGAATTATATATATGGCCACCGCTATCGTCTCGAGGTAGCGTGCTGCCTTGTCACGCAGAGGGCCCGGGTTCGATCCCCGGTCGGGGCAGTTTTCTGGTTGAGGTTTTTATCAGGGTTTTTCCTCAAGTGTAAGACAAATGTCAGGAAAACTTTAAGGCCCAAATGGTCCCCGAAATCAAATGGCCATGATCATCATCATCCTTATCATTATCATCACCATCATCCTTCACCGGTGTGGAAAGCAACGGGAAGCTACCATACCTACAATTCTCTAGTAAAACTGCAAGCATAGCATAAAAATGCTATGATTGCAGTGAAGGACCTGCGTTCGGGCAGAATTACTATGGATGGATTATATATATCCAAATAATTGCGATTTTAACCTGTTAAATGATCTGATCAACAATCACAATTTAAACTCGTCTTAATCTTTCCCTTGCAGCCGATTGATTTAATTTTCTTGACCTGATATTATTATACCATATTTAGTATATACTAAGGCATTCAATAAGTAATGGCAACATTGCTATAAATCTCAAAACATTTATTTAGGTTACTGTTAACGTTACGAACTTGATTCATAGTCTCCTGTCAATTCATCTATACGTTGGTAAATCCTTCGTAAACAGTTCACTCCATCTGCAGCACCATTTGTGGATATCTCTCTCATCTGATCGATCTAGGGCTTTCTGGATATTAACACGTGGTTGAAATCGAATGCTTCGTACAGGTTCTTTGATCTTTGTGAAAACGTTACAGCCACAAGGGCTCCTGTCGGGTGAATTTGGTGGATGTTCTAGTACTCCCCAATTCCATCTTCTAAACAAATTCTACTGACCATCTTTTTAAGGCGGTATTATTTACTAAATGTGAGAAATAGTGACTGTTTTCACAAAATATTTCTATTTAGATACTTTGAATACTACATATTTATACAATAAAAACTGCTCAACAACATAAAATAATCACCACTAGGATCGCTGTTTACAACGATATTGCCATTAATTATCGAATGACATCGTATTTTAAAAATATTTTGAGCTCCTTGCTGTAGTTCATTTTCAGAATCACATAAGGATAGGTAAATTTTGATTACTTTTACATGTCACCCCCCCTTAATACGAATCAAATTTGAGCTCAAATGCCATCGGTACTGTCGCCAATTAATTTAGAGATTCCGAAAAATATGGGTATTAAATTTAATGTACCGCAATAAGGAATATTTTTTAACAGCTAGTGAAATTAAGATACTAGATAGCCGGGGTCAGGTTATGAATGCGGAACAAATGAACTATGTGAATAGTGGCGCAGCCTATTATGTGACGTAATGAACACAACTGACCGCATCATCATTAATCACGTCATCTCTGTGTTGTACTTTTTGTAGTGCGCAATTAAGGTAATGTTCCCGTGTCCCCTTTTCTTTATCTACAAACGATCACCGGCTATTTGAATTGTCACGCGGAGTGTTTTTTATTCTAAAACAGATAATTTATTTTAATCAATTCTATGGTCAACCGATTGTTCATTAATTAAGTCACTATTTTAAATGGGGACAGCTTAATTTATTATTAAGGGACAACTTTAAAACTTTTTAAATTATTGACTTAATGACTCACTTATTCATACGTTTATAAAGCTTTCTTATATTTGATGAAATGTTCTCAAAATTTCAGTATTCAGGCAGTAATATAACTACAGAAGCTATGCAAGTTTCAAAAATGGACTATCTTACCAAGTATTATAGCTAACTGAATTGCAGAATGCTTACGAGAACACATTATTTTGAAATATCTGAGAAACTATGTCAAGATAGGAATTTATAATGCAGTTATTAGATTAATATTGGCATAGCGCACACATGTGTTATGAGATTTATTAATGTTCTCGGAAATTGAATATTATTTTTTTCCAGAGTTCTCCTCACCTGTATGACAACTGTCGGGAAAATTTAAGACCCACAGTTCCCAACTACATCTGTTCATCATGATCATTATCATATTCGCCATGTTTCTTGTGAATGTGTGTGTGAATGTGTTTCGTCTTAATGTTGTGATGTCTTGGAAGATGCTCTCCATGTATATGTGTGGTCAAAAAAGTATGTGTGTGATTAACGATTTAAAAACCCTCCCACTACAACTCGTTCCACTGTAAGGGACATGTAAAGAGTACATATTCGGTGAGAGGTTAAGCTGTGGTAAAGAAAGAATGAAAGGAATTGAACTTAAAATTTAAATAGGTGATTAAACAATTAATATCATGCAATACTTAACAAAAATGTGATCTATTATATTTCATCTAACACATTCGTTCAGTGAAATACTCTTACTCGATATTCTTCTTCTTCTTATTATTATTATTATTATTATTCATTATGTGTTGGATTTTCATCCTGTTTATTTCCTAAATGACTCCTCGGAGGAAGACGTATTGGATGTGCAGCCACTCTATATCCACCTCTTGGCTGATCTTCCTCTTGCTCTTCTCCCGTCCACTGGTCTATCTTCTTTATCTCTTTTTGCAAGTATGTTGTCTTTCATTCTTTCTATATGATCTTTCCAATATTTTCGTCTTCTGTCTATAATACATTTAGTTGTGTTTTGATTTTGACATTTGTCTTTAATTTCTGTATTGTGTACCCTATTAAATAACGTTTTCCTCTGAATAGTACTCAAAAGAGTACTATTACATAGGGCATCTGTCTGCTTTTTAAATGTCAATATTCGTTACACATACAAATAATTTTGAGTTAAACCTTCACATAACACACGTGAGCGCTAAGCCATCTGATACGTAGTTCAGTAAGAGCATTTTGAAAACAATTGAGAGGAGGATTCTGAGAACAATCGCGAATAAAACAATGTAGGGCAGAATCAGATGTGAATACATTGATGGAATGAAATTGCATAGGCCTATAGATAAAGTAACTGATTGGATATTAGGCAGGAAACAAGAATGGAATGTTCATGCAAGACAACAATAGTCAAGATAGCTAGGGGTTTGTTATCTTTGGAGAAAAGGAGACCAGAAAACCTAAAAAAAAAGTTAGAAGGTTGAGTTAAGCTAGAGACAATTTATTGAAAAACTACAGACAAACCACCTACATTCGAAGCAAGAAGAGTAAGAATAAGAAGATTCTCAAAATATCTCTTATCCATCTTCCTCTTGTCCATCGAAGTTTAGCATACATACACAAATTTGAACAATACACGTTTATAACATGAGGGGCAAGGTAACAATTTTGGATGGATCTTAGGCGATAATAGCTATTAATTTAACAACCAAAATTGAACAACCGGGGGAAAAAAGTCTCAAGCCTTGGAACCCGAGGTTTCACTCTCTTCAAGAGAGGAACGGAGGAATTGATCCTCCACTGGAATACAGGATATTTCAGTCGTGGAGCAATTCGCTGTATCTTTGTTCACACACTCACTCACTCACTGGCACTATCGAACTCGTAGGTTCATGGCCGCACGGACATAAGCTCTCCATAGATCCCTATCCTGAGCTAATGCTTTCCAATCATTCCCTGTATAATCTACTTCCCTCAAATCATAGTTAATGTTATTCTCCCACCTCATTCTTGGTCTACCAACTGGGCGTTTTCCCTCTGGCTTTCCTACAAGAAGCTTCCATGCAAGTCTTTCATTCCCCATACGTGCAACATGACCTGTCCATCGCAGTCTATGAGACTTAACTGTTCTTATTATATCTGGCTTCCTATAAAGACCATGTAGTTCATTGTTATGTACTCTTCTCCATCCACCTGTCTGTTCATCTCTCTTTGGTCCAAACATTTCCTAAGTACTTTATTCTCAAATTCTTTTAATCTCCTTTCCTCCCTTAAAGTAAGAGTCCATGTTTCGCATCCATATAATATAACTGGTAGAATAATAGTTTTATATATTTTCAGTTTAACGTTTTTTGAAAGGAGTTGGGACAACAAGAGTCTCTGCAATGCATAATAGCACGCATTTCCAGAATTGAGCCTATGTTTAATTTCTTTGTGCATCTCATTCCTATTTGTGATTACTGTTCCTAGGTATTTGAATTCAGCCATTTCCTCAACATTTCCCTCATTTGTCATTAGCTGTCCATTTCCATTATATAATGAATTTCTACGTGTGACCTTATATTTAGTTTTATTGATATTTACTTCCAATCCTAATTTCTTAGTGTTACTCAACAGTGTGTGCGTATTGTCCTTTAGTATCTCCTCGCTATCGGCCAACAATACTACATCAGTAGCATAAACTAACAGCTTATTAATACCATTCAGTTGTAAGACTTCCTCATTCTGTAAAGATTTAATGGCATGCTTTAGTACAAAATTAAATAGTAGAGGAGAAATTTCGACTCATGAATGTCATATTTTATAGATTACGAACAATTGTTGAAGGATGAAAATTGAAATGAAAAAAAAAACAGATTAACTATTATCTATATTAAAATATTAACAAATATTATAATAATGTTAGATAATAATAATAATTTTAAAAATATATAATTATATTCGTGCCTACACACTAAAAATATCGCAAGCAATTCAATTTTCATGGGATTCCGGTCTATGACGAACAATTAAACTACAAATTAAAAAAATAAATAGGAGTTAAAAACTAAAACAACATATTTTATTAGAAAACAAAACTAAAAAAATAAATAATAGTTTAAAAAACTAAAACAACACGCTTTATTAGAAAACCGAACTAAAAAAATGAAATATACTTTTTAATTTCCAACACGCTTGGAATAAAATTAAAGTGGACAAAAAAATCATCTCCAACACATCTAGAATAAAACTAGAAAATAATTTTACCATCAAAAGCGTAGGGTGCTTTTTTGGTTTTTACGCTTTCTACTTAGAGGCTTTACTTTTACCAATATCTGTTTATTATCAACACATTCAGTACCGTAAACCAGTTAAGGGTTTAAAGAGACTATCGTATATGCGGCCGTCGATCAGTTAACTCGTTTTACAGCGGGCGCAAACAAACCGCGTTTATATTCGGCGCCTAAATATTGTGTTGGCTTAGTATGTCTTGGAGATCATAGATGGCATGTAAATGTACATTTTCTATTCCCGTTTGACACGTTCAAACCTTGGTGAATCCCTTTTTATTTTTAAAACACACAATACATGGAATTCGTTCACCCAAACTAGCCTTCAGGCTCCAATGCAGTCGTATATGTTTCTCGTTATCGCGCTGTTGTTTGTGCGTGAGTGAAACCATGGCGAAAGAAAAATATCTCACTGAAGACGAATTAGTGAATATTTTGTATAATGATGACTCAGGTGAAGAACTGATTCCTGAATTAGAAGATTCACAAAGTGAAAGTGAAATGAAGATGAACTTCCACTTCCTGAAATAGATACGCCGATACCATGTGATACCAATCGCGCAAGGTATTTCACCATCATATCCTACTAGGATATCTCCTTTAGGTATGTACAAAATTTGAATTTTCTAGGACTAATAGTTTGTGAATAATGGTCCATTTTCTGAAGTGCCACGAAAAGGGTAGCTGGGGTATTTAAATGGCTGGCCTGTGGGTTTAAATGCCCTGCTCAGTCCCTGGTACTGAATGTGACACATAATTGATATAGAGCACCCCACGCTTTTAATGGTAATTTTTTTTTGTAGATAACTTTAGTTTTATTCTAGGTGTGTTAGAGATGATTTTTTTATTGACCACTTTAATTTTATCCAAAGCGTGTTGGAAATTAAAATTATTTTTCATTTTTAGTTCGATTTTCTAATAAAGCTTGTTGTTTTAGTTTTTTTAAATTATTATTTTGTTTTAGTTGGGTTTTCTAATAAAGCGTGTGTTGTTTAATTTTTTTGAACTATTATTTATTTTTATATAACAGATTACACAATTCTGTTATTGTAAAACAGAAGTAGAAACACATTCCTAAAATAATACACTTTGATCGGTGTGACATACCATATAAGATTGAATTCACAGATTATGCAAGTTGAAATTTAGATATTACACACAGAAATAGAAATTAGTGTGAAAGAAAACACGACAGGTTTTGGTTTTCCCCGCACGACACGCTTCCAGGAAGCTTTAAGGTGGCGCTGCGTCAATTCGAGCAGAAAATAATTAGTGTATCCCTGGCAGTAGTTGCACGCAAATACCAAGCTGTGAAAATACATTTTAAGTTTATTTCACACGTTAGAAAACACTTGTAACATTTATTTTACCACTCCTACACATACTGTACTCTATAAATATTATTCTAACTTACGAAAAATAACTAAAGTAATATATGACAGTAAATCGTGTCGATTAATTATGACTATTTAATTTTTACTACAACTTAATAATTTTCTGATTATAAGTCAAGATGGATGCAACATGTTCATCGATTGGAAGATCACAGGATACCCAAACAAATGTTAAGGTATCAACCTGCAGGAAGAAGAAAAAACCAGGACGTCCACTCAAAAGACTTATGGATGGGTGTTTCTCTTGAGGCCGAAACAGGTCAACAAATGGCCTAAATTCGGTGAATATACTATGATGATGATGACTTAATACTTTCGACCAATAAAACTGTAACTAAGGACTTGTTTCAACCAATCATGACAGCTTTGCCTAAAATTATTACCACCTCCCTCGTATTTGTTTTTAATCACCTCCCTAACTTTTTTGTCACCTTACTATCATTATTTTTTTCACAAATAAACTTCTATTACATACACTACGTCAACTCAACCAACAACCACAAAAACGTTTAAATTGGAAATTGTACTTTCAATAATTGTACCTTTTGAAATTATTAATATAATTATGTTACAATTTAATTGATTATATATATATATATATATTTTTTTTTTTTCAAATGCCCCAGGTTTGTCTTTCGACATTCCTGGTTTCTCTCCTGGCATGGCGTACTTGTAACCACTTGTTTGGGGCGCCTGGATGGCGGGGTTAACGTTGCGCCGTTGATATGAGGGGTGATGATGATGATGATAGTGGTGAAGTTACTCTTTTTCCACAACGATAATTTTTGTAACAAATGATTGTTAATGTAAGAATATATCCATCTTTAAATTGC
Source organism: Diploptera punctata (assembly GCA_030220185.1). Lineage (NCBI taxonomy): Eukaryota > Metazoa > Arthropoda > Insecta > Blattodea > Blaberidae > Diploptera > Diploptera punctata. The sequence continues at coordinate 89,826 of JASPKZ010001168.1, forward strand.
ATTTTTGTATTATTTATATTGCTTATATTATTATTTAGGTTATGTTAGAGCAGGCCTGTTACAAATTGTTCACTAAGTGTGAAAAGACCCTTCCTCTCCTATCTACATAAAGTGCACTCCCAATGAAACAGCACAACTAATAAGTGAGTAGCTGTGTCTTACCTCGTCAGCGTATACAACGTGGGGTTGAACAGGAGGGATGGGGAGTCTTTTCACACCTGCTGAGCACTTACTAACAAGCCCTGTATTACAGCATCTGTTTTAATAAAAATGAGTCAATCAACAAAGCCTTCTGCAATCAATCTATTCAGTTCGTTACGGTAGTTGACGCAACTGGTAACAAGAGAACAAACTCATCATAATACACTACTGCCTCTAGTTTCATTTATGAGCCCGAAAATATTCAGGTTCAGGACCCAAGGCTTAAAGTCCCTCCCGAAAGACTTGTTCCTTGGATTTTTCCATCTAAAAAAACAGGTTTTTGAGCATTGGGTCAGGAAACAAGTAACATAACCGCTAGATATAAGAATGCAGTGGCAGAATTTTCCTGCTATATAAAGTGCCAAAGGTGAGACTTCGGTCAATATAGACTAAGATATTTTACTCGTAATTTGGTAATAGAATTAAGTTTTAAATTATATTAAAGATCAAGATTCTTAGGACCTGTCCCTGGGTGGCCTTCCTCGCTTATTAAGGTTTTACCAAAATTATCATGACAGCTGGCCGCCGTCTTCCGGAAACCCAAACGCCAATACCTCTCTGTCCATCCATTGATCTTCCTCCAATCCTCTGACAATCATAGCCTCATGTAAACTTACTATTCATGTTTTCTTTGGTCTTCCTTTCTTCTTTCCTTTGCATTGGGATCCATTCCATAATAAAGTTTAGAAAATCTTTGCTTTGGAATTCTTTTGACATGGCCATCTCATTTTCTTGTAATGTCTATGATGTCCGGCTTCTCTTGCACACCCCATAATTTCCTTTATTTTCTTATATTTCGTAATATATCAATTCTAGATTATCCAGCTGATCCCCTTTAAAACTTGAATTTCTGTATTTAAAACTATTTTATTTTCCCTGTTAAGATTTTGTCAAACATCAGCGCCATATGTTAAAATGCTCTGAATTTATATAGTTTGATATATTTGTATTTTTTTTATTTTTTACTCACCAAATGGAGTTTAAAGCATTTATTGCTTGTATTTACCGATATTATTTCTAATAATTATTTAATTTATATTATTCCAATTACTCCCTGACACTAAGGAGATGCCAGAAATATTTCAAGGTTGGATTCAATATAAAAAGTATATAATTCCCTAGTGAGGAATTGACCTTCTTATCGAGGACGTAGAAATGAATGCAGTAGTAGAGATATTACAAGCGAAGAAAATGTAACTGAAGCGATAAAAAATGAAGGAAGTAATTTTTGTATTTCAAGTAGGGGAATATTATTCAAATTTTACATCTTGTTGGCTGCAATGAACATAAATTAGACTATTGGTGTTGTACAGTGAATGTGAGTGATTTATTGACATCTGCTGGCTGGCTCATTTCAATATGTAAATGTACGTGTTTTATATCTCATTATGGGGAACCATTTAACACATTATCACGTCACTATAACCACGCCTTCCTTACCTCTTTGTTATTAACATGCTGATGAGTACAATTCAACTGTTTATTAACATGTTTCTAGCATCTATTATTGTTTAATTTCGGACATTTTTTTGGAGCAGCCTGTATTTTAATTGTATATTTATTACACATTCAATCTCTCTCTCTCTCTCTCTCTCTCTCTCTCTCTCTCTCTCTCTCTCTCTCTCTCTCTTTATATATATATATATATATATATATACACGCCGTAGGGTAGTTAGTGGTTAAGGCAGTGCGCTACAAACCGGAAAGTCGAGGGTTCAAGTCCCGGTGGGGCAACCTTCTGGTGGCACCACGGCCCTGGGATTGACTCAGCCTCTAACTGAAATGAGTACCAGATGCTTGTTCTGGGGGTAAAGGCGGCCGTCACCGCAGGCCTGACAACCCGGCTGGCATAAAGTGCCGATTGTCTAGAAAAAAGTGGGAGCCTTAACATCCTACTACCCCAAGGGCCTCCCGAGGCCTGTAGTGGGAACACTATACTTTATATATACATCCATCCATCCATAGTAATTCTGCTCGAGGGCAGGTCTTTCACTCCAATCATAGCATTTTCATGCTATGCTTTGCAGCTTTACTAGCGAATTGTAGGTGTGCTAGCTTCCCCGTTGCTTTCCACACCGGTGAAATTTGAAAGTAATGATGATGATAAGGATGATGATGATGATGATGATGGCCATATGATTTCGGGGACCGTTTGGGCTTTAAAGTTTTTCCTGACATTTGTCTTAGAGGTGAGGAAAAATCCCGACAAAAACCTCACCCAGAAGAACTGTCCCGACCGGGGATCGAACCCCGAGCCCCCGCTGCGTGACAAGGCAGCACGCTATCTCGAGACCACAGTGTTGGACCTATACATACATACTAATTAACTGGCAGACTTTCAGGTTCATTGTTTCGCGAAAATAAGCTTTACATACATCCTCATTTTGAGCTAATGTTTTCCAATCATCTCTATATAATTTACCTTCTAGAAATCATAATTGTTATTTCTTCCACCTCATTTGTGAACTACCTATCTGACGCGTTCCTTCTGATTTTCCTAGAAAAAGAGTCAATTCTCCTTTCTCATTTATCATTCGTGCCATATGTCCCACCCATTCGACTCTACGAGACTTATTTGCTCCTATTACATCTGGTTTCCCAAAAACATCTGGGTAGTTTACTGTTTATGTAATACTTTCCAATTACCTGTCTGTTCATTACTCTCAGTTAAAAAAAATCCTATGAATTTTATTTTCAAGTACTCGTAATGATTTTATAATTATTTCCTTAACCCATTCGTCTCAAAAGACGAGGTACACTCGCCGGCAGTTAAATGACCTTCAACTCAGAAGACGAGGTACACTCGCTTAACTCTGGTGTTATATATTCTGCAATATTATTACATCCTTTGGCAGTTGTAATATTTTGTTAACATTTATGCACAGCAGAGGAATATGGTTTGCCCTTCACCTTTACTGTGATCTTAAGTACCGTTATCTTTTGTTTGTTTTGAATGTCTGAAAATAGACAATATCATTTACGGTAACTTAAATTCGGTTTTTGGGGAAATGCATTGAGCATTTAAACCTGAAGCGAATGGATTAAAATAAGAGACAATATTTCAGATCGATGTAACTGGAAGAATAGCCAGCCATTTTATATATTTTAGTTTAACGTTTTTTAAGAGAAGTAAACAAATAGAGGCTGCAGAAATGAAGATGCTGAGAGCAATATCAGGATACCAAAGGACTGATAAAAAAAACGAAGATATAAAAACAGAACTTAATATATGTAATCTCTGTGAAAGAATAAAATACTAACAAAATGCTTACCTTCAGCACGTATTACGAATGAATGAACAGCACATACCAAGAAGAATGTATAATTATAAACCAAAAGAAAGAATATTGTTGGGAAGACCATTGAAGAGATGGAAGGACCAATTCGACTTATAATGAGATCGGAATAGGCCATTGGGCTTAATCCTTGTTGTTGTTGATGATAATAAGAGAAGTTGGAATGACAGAAGTTTCTATAATAAATTGTAGACAAAATAATGGAAACACTTTCCAAATCTTCATTAAATGCTATAAGAAAACCGTTAGTTTTCAAAACATTTTAATTCTCCCTGTAATTAATTCCTAAAACGTATGAACATATTTTGTGAACATCCTTTACCACTAGATGGAGAATTTCTTCTAGCTGCACAAGATAGGAAATAGGTGTGAATCTTGTCCTTACTCAAATTTCGATTGACTCCACATTACTTCAATATATTGAAATCTGGATACTGATCTGACCGTGGTAACGTCTGAGTACTCTTCAAACCAGTCTTTACATAATCAGCAATTTGAGAAGGGGCAATGACATCTTGAAATATAGAATTACCTATGGCAAACAATATCTGTACCACTGAATGTAAGTGATCCCTAAAATGTCCTGATTCCCATTGTCCTTATCTGTGACAATAGGACTTACAGAATATCTGGATATTGCTACTCAAAATCATTATTTCCAGATTTTTAAAAGACATTACGAATCCCCGTTGAGGCAATTATGTTAAAATGTTAAGAAATATAAAATAGTAACTGAGAGGACGAATGAGATCTCAGGTACTATTTTATATTTCTTAAAAATTTAAGAAACGAATATTAACACTCCACCATATTTAACTGTTGGCAGTAAGTAGTCTAACGAAGTTAACTGTCAACCATTACATGCCAAAACTACCTTTAAATTTATCCCAGAGAAGCGTTGTGATATAGCAAGGCCGGTGTATAAACAATTAGCAGACTTTTTAACTGCAAGGCACAGAAATCGAAGTTAGAATACAGCAAAGTAACCTACTGTACGGAGCAGATTGATTTCCACTGTAAGTATAAGTGGAGTGAACTGAGGCGGGACGTGGCACGGACAGCAGGTAGTCAGGTTTATCCAATCTACCAATTCAGGTGTTGTTATAGTTTAAAAGAGAGATTTAGCGCAGGAATTTAGTGTCTTGCAATTAAAAAACGGCAGATATATTTTGGACACAGCGTTTATATCTACATCACAACGCTTCTGTTTAAGACATTTCAAAGTAAGTTTCGGCATGCAATATTTGACAGTACCCTTGTGAGTCATATGCTTCTTTTGCTAATGGCCAGACATATATCCCACCAACTATAGGTAAATATAAAAAAAATGAATTATTGATTTTTCAGAATACAACTACTTTTTTCCAATTAACATCATTACAGAACTTGTGTTCAATACACCCTATTTTATTTTTATTGCATGGCTCTCTTTAATCAAGGGTCTACTGTTTGCTTCTCTTTCATACATATAATTTAGTGCACCTTTCTCTTCAATGTTCTGGTAGAAATTGGTTCCCCTAAATATTAATTCATACTGATCGGCACTATATATATATCCATCCATAGGAATTCTGCCCGAGGGCAGGTCTTTCACTGCAATCGTAGCATTTTCATGCTATGCTTTGAAGCTTTACTAGGGAATTATAGGTGTGGTAGTTTCCCGATACATATTATTAGCAACTACATTGATGTGGACATATACGACGAATGCAAGAAGTATTGTTACACAAAAACGCATTGGAATTGTGCTGGCAGAAGAAAGAAAGGAATACCTCGAAACTCGTGAATGCAAGAAATAAGAACTGGAATAAGAACAAGAGTACTGGAGGGCATAGTGTGGATGGATATGGACGAGCCGAGAAGGAAAATAAACTTTTAGACACAGAAATATGTGTAATCACTATATATATATATCTCACAGTTCTTCAATAAGAGATTTCATTGTATCTCATTCCTCAACTTGATATTATGCCGGACATGAGTTACTTAATTTACATGTCATATTATTTAAAAAAAAATATTTTGTTCCCAGTAATGCTCTTCACAAACACATGCGGACACACTGATTTGAATTATTCACACAATACAGTACCGCTTATAATTTATCTATTCGCACATGCAGAAGCACCATCTTGCAACACTATCTTCCTCGTCGTTCTTTAGATCACTTTTAGCGGATCGACTTCCTGGCCAATTCTCTCACGACTAAATCGTGACTGACTGACTGTCGGCCGATTCACATTCCTTTATATATGTGAGGTCAAACCATTTGACACCCAGTTACAATCCTTCCGGAATAGAAAATTCGAGATGGCGATTCTTCTAGAAAGTGATGAAAAGGCGCATTTGAAAAAGTGGTACCGAATCCGTGCGAGTTATAAGAAGCAACTCACAAATCCCCATATAATGTAAAGGCGAGTCAATGCAGACCGCGAAAATTTAAAACCGGCTCAACATTGCGTAACAATATCCTTGCTTCTCAAATTAATGAGGTAAATGCACGAGAGGAACATTTATTCCATTCAATTCGATTATCCCAGTTCAATCTCTTATATTATATGTGTCCACCGCTGTGGTCTCGTGAGGTAGCGTGCTGCCTTGTCACGCAGCGGACCCGGGTTCGATCCCCGGTCGGGGCAGTTTTTCTGGGTGAGGTTTTTATCGGGGTTTTTACTCACCTGTAAGACAAATGTCAGGAAAACTTTAAGGCCCAAACGGTCCCCGAAATCATATGGCCATCATCCTCATCTTTATCGTTATCATTATCACCATCATCGTCTTTCACCGGTGTGGAAAGCAACGGGAAGCTACCACACCTACAATTCCCTAGTAAAGCTGCAAACATAGCATGAAAATGCTATGATAGCAGCGAAGGACCTGCCTTCGGGCAGAATTACTATGGATGGGTATTATGTGTGATCTTTACATGCCACACGCCACTCGGGACTAACAATTTCAACGACTTGTCGAGAGAGAGATTTTAAATTATGGATTATACACATTCTTCTTTGACCACATAAGGACATAGATGGTCTCCCAGAATGAGTGATAAGCTCAATGTCAGGGCCTCATCCGAAACAATACAATATTAGGACGAGACACACCATTCACACAAATAACAATAACAATAATAATAACAATAATAATAATAATAATAATAATAATAATAATAATAATAATAATAATAATAATAATAATAATAATCTTCACGGTATAGGCTCCATGGCCTGTTCCGGCTCAATACTCCATCGCTTTCTTGGTCTGCCAGGATCTCTTCTCCCTCGTGGTTTGTACGTGAGAGGTTGCTATTCCCTCATCGGGTGCCTCCACAGGTGGCGGATAGGGGAATACCCGCCAATTAAGGCAGGTACCGGACCAAAACTAGCAGGGCAGATTGGGCTCTTCAGTCGTAGAGAAGGCAACCTTTCTAGTGTTGGTACACGAACAAGGACCCTGCAGGCTTGGAGGCAGAGCGATGGCAGCCCCATACACCAAGCTAGTCTTGCGTTGCTCTTGTAACGCAAACAGGGCGAAATTTCCTTTACTAAAAAGCTCAAATACACAAATAATAAAATGCAAATATAACGCCGGTACCTTGCATTAATTATATAACCTATATACTCTCTTAAAATTTTGAAGGTATAATCCTAACACTCTGTATATGAAATAAACATTTCCCGTTGTGAATAATGGCATCTCTTGTTCTTGATTATGTGAGTTGCGATCGTGTTTTGTTGTGGAGTCGCGAGATTCTGACAACATGGCATAGTTGTCATACAACAGGATACAATCCTGCATCCATTCAAACAGCCATGTTAAGCCTCTAGGAACACGTTACAAATCCGGATTTGAGGTTTCGGAAAAAGGTACGCACGTGTGTGTGTGTGTTCAGAATACAAGCACAGCAGTTTGTTTGATTCATCTCCAACATACTAAAATAAGCTATGTTCTGCGCATTCAACATTTTTTTGTCTTCTACAAAGTTATTGGACAGCTTTCCTATATTTTGACGACTAAAAAGTAAAATTTTCCATAACAATTATCCCTATTACGTACATATTTACAAATACGTTGGGTTTTATAAATATTTTAATGGTTTTTCTTGCAGTGGATCGATGTTTTTATTATTTACTTTTAAACTGGAGAAAAATAATTTCTTTACATGCTTATGCTGATCATGATCAATATCAAGGAATTAATTTTCTTATTAAAGAAAAATGGAAATTATATATTTATTTTATTCCAGATGATAAAAAATAAATCAACAAAAAAATTTAAAATTCATAACTTTACGAGTTCTGGGATAGCCAGGGGAATGTATAATACAGATCAATCTATATATCTATATATATGTATTTAAATGTAAAGCGATTATTATTTATCTAATTCCAATGTTAATATTTCTAGTACCACCCCATTATTATACAATGTCCCAACATTCCATGTTCGTTGGAACATGTCCTTAAGTTTGAGTCTTTGCCATGGATTTTCTGAAATAGTCCCCACCGGAAGACCCAAATAGGGAACTATTTTACAAGGGAAAATTTTACCTTTGTGGAACCCTAGTCCGCGTTTCTTGACTGTTGTATTTTTACTGTGAAAAGTGGTCACTCTTTCGGACCAAGGAACTTTTTTCATCTGATGTATCGCCTTAGATCTGTCCAGCAAGGGGTTACACTTTCGGGAACAATGTTACCACCGGCATAGTTCTCGGGATCATTTTGACACGACAAGGTAAGACACAAGGAGTGACAGAGGGGTATGGAAACTACTTGTAGGGAAACCAGAGAGAAACGACCAACAATGAGGTGGGAGATTAACATACAATGATTTGGGGGAGGTGAATTATATAGGGAAAAATTGAAAAAATCACAGGATAGGAAAGTATGGAGAGCTTATGTCCGTGCAGCAATTAACTTAAATTATTGATAGTGCCAGTGAATTAGTTAATCAGTTAAATAAGTAGCTATAAATGTTTCTCATTGGCACCATCCAACCCGTACTTCACGCAGTTCCTATGTTTTGGAATTTTCATTTTTTTTATAATCTAGTTAAACCCAACGATGTACGTAACATTTGCTATTATTACGTGGGATGTTCAATAAATAATGCACATAATTTGAGTTCTTTACAGATCTTATCTTAAATCCTTCCTTTATAACATTACGAAGTTTCACTATTTTCCGACAAATGGCTGTGATGTGCTTTAGTTTTAAAATGGCGGCTGCTCGAGAACCGCGTATAAAGCAGAGAACTGTGATTGAAGATCAGGGGGATCTAGCAGTCTTCCTTTACTTTTCTCTGGTGCTGACATTAACCTGACATCTGAGAATACTCCTGTCCACTGCTTGATACGCATACACATTTCGTAAGCGTCTGTGAATGTTTGAAACATTTCCTGCGCAGCAGAAAGAAATTCTGTCACATATCTCTGCTTTGTACGTGATACACGAGCAGCCGCCATTTTAAAACTAAAGTACATATCTGTCCCGCGCCGTAGACGAGCGGTTAAGGTAGGAAGCCTTGGAGCAGAGCTACGGGACTTGCGCTGGTTCGAGTCTCCATGGGGGAAAAATTTTTCTCATGGTATTTCGGCCAGTATGGGACCGGTGCCCACCCAGCATCGTGAGGCAATTGGATAGCTACAATAAGTAGCGGCTCCAGGTTGAGGAACCAGCTATAACGGCTGGGGAACTCGACATGCTAACCACATGTCACCCCTACACTGGCTGTTGATCATCTACCTCTGTGATTGACACATGTGGATGTGAAGGGCCAGCAGCCGGCTGGTAAAAGGGCAACCGCTGAAAAGTGGAAAGACCCTCAATCGGATCGGAAGTACATAACTACCATCTCTCAGTCAACAATAAAACTTCGTGACGTTATAATCGAAGGACTGAACATACATTCTGTAAAATTTCGTTCATTTTCCAATTAATGGTATTCGAGTACTATAAGTTATGTGCATTGTATGCGTTCGACTTTATTTCTTGAATTTTTTTAGTAATGTAAAATTCTCTTTGATGAGAATGCATAATTTACATAAAAATATATTCTAATCTCACTTTTCTAATGTCTACACTTTACGTGATTCGGGTTCTGCCCTGTGTGAATAGAAGGCGAGTCTATTTTCAATTTATGGACTGCATCGCAAGTCCACTTTACAATATAGATGATGCATTACAGAGTACAGAGAGGAGTGTAGGATGAATATAATATGTTTATGTTTGTTGTATAGTGTAAAGTGTGTTGTATGAGGGATAATGATGAAAAGAAGGGAGAGAAGTTGAAACCCGGTGCCGGTACGTAGCCCACTCTTCTCGAAAGACACCAAGAAGGCTGACAGGCTTAATATGCCCCCATCCGACGAAACGAATCGCTATAAACAGTACTACATGTTTTCCCAACACATATACTGCAAAGAGGTTTGCAATTTAATGCAGTAATCTGCTGCACAATCAAGCGTTTAAAAATTGTACACCACCACCTCTACTGGACCCGAGATTGAACATTTTGGTATAAAATAAAATAAATTATATTAATTTAAATACTAGAATTTCCATTTCCGGCAGGTACAAAACCCGGGCCTGCTACAAACTGAGCCAGCACGGCGAACCAAGTTGTATGAGTAAAATGTTGAAATAATGACAATAATATTTAATTATAATGACCAGCCTCATGGGCATGCGGTCAGTATTTCTATCATCGGTTCATGACATCTGGGTTCGATACTGGTCAGAATAGAGGATTTTTAAAGGGAATTATTCCTGTGGTTACCAGTTGTCAGGAATTTGGTTTATGTTTAGGGTAAGGACTCTCCTGGCGCTTCATTATCATTTATCACCATCATCTGGATAAAGTAACTCCGCCTTTCCGGTGCCCCAAACCTAGAAATTGATTAGGATTCCACTAATGCCAGGGGAGAAAGCCAGAAATGACATAAAACAGAAACTGGTAGTATTGGGAAAAAATTGGGGATACTTTACAACATGTGACGCGAAAATGTTTTCTTAAGTTCCAATTATACACCATACGCATGCGCCAAAAAACGCGAAGCGATTTACCCTAATGAATCACGGGATGAAGGCCAAAATATACACGATATTTAACGAACATACAAGATAACCTAACGCAATTGCATACTCTAGCATGTGAAAGACCAAGCTATAAGCTAACCTAACGAAATTTCAGCACTCTAACCTGTGAAAGAACGCAACGCCCAAAATAAATAGTACGTTCTGTAATTTTGAAGTAGACCTATATAAAGTGTAAAGTAAAGTGATCCCACAACAGGCCTGGAGGCCCTTGGGGTAGTAGGAGGTTAAGGCTCCCACTGTTTCTAGGACAATCGGCACTTTATGTCAGCCGGGTTGTCAGCCCTGCGTGACGGCCGCCTTTACCCCCAGAACAAGCGTCTGGTACTCATTTCCGTTAGAGGCTGAGTCGACACCAGGGCCATAGTGCCGCCAGAGGGTTTGGGTCAGTTTTAAAAATCCTGACCCCAACGCGATACTTGAACACTCGACCCTCCGGCTTGTAGCTCAGTGCCTTAACCACTACGCTACGGCGTGCCCCAGTAGACCTATATATGTAGAGTTAATTAGTACATATTCTATGTTGGCTGCACTGGAACATTACTTTGTTTTTCTTAGAATATACGTTAAAATCAAATGGCTGCCACGTCTTCATGCTACGTATGTAGTTGAATATCATAGAAACACATATTGAAATAATCGTTAGATAATACGTAAAAATCGTTGTAAATTGTTGGAAATAACTTGAAGAATAAAACCTGATAGGAGTTTATGAAATAATTACAAATGTCGCGTCACGTGTTGTAAAGAATAAACAACAAATTAATTATCGTAATTATACTTTGGAGGTGAAGATGAAATGCTTGCCCATGGATATGTGGACTACTTTTACTTTGCAGGAAAAGGTATCTTAACATAACTTTATAACAAAACGCAGATGTATGGGATAGGTTATATAGAATTTGGGGAGGGTGTCATGACTCAGCGGGCAGATCATAAATCCTGACGCATGTTCAAGGGTGAGCGGACCTCGTATTTAAAATGAGGACTAGGGAAGACATGTACATAATTTGCTGAAGGAAGGGCAGCTGTATGGAGCAGTAAAGTAAACTTGAAGAGCGGTACATCATGTGGAGGCAGTGAAAAGATTTATCTCCCCTCTGTAGAATTTAAAATTCTTCTCTGTCAGAGGATTTTTCACCGAATATAACTTGTTATAATCACGTATTATTGGGACTGGAATTAAACAGCAATAACAAAATATATGTACAGCCTTTAATAAAAAATGATGGCGCACAGATAATTTTCAAGTTTTAGAACGAAGCCATTGCGCATGATCAGAGATCAGCCTCTTGGTTCTTAAGTGCACAACTATTTAAGAAACTAAAATTCGTTATATTTCGTTGTGTGTCGTGTATGAGAAAATAATTTCACGTAAATAAATAAAACAAAGCTAAATAAATTAATGAAAACAAACAAGATTATTTGTAATAATGACGAGGAAAAACATGACAGGGGGATCGAACACGCGACCTCATGAATGGGAAACCGACGTTCCCTCCACTAGACCACAACCGTCCCTCCTAAAAGCAGTCTGTATGAAGCGATGCAATACTACAGGACTTACTTGTATATTGAAATTAGATAGTATACTCGGACCAACGGAGCTGTGCCCCTATAGCGCTGACATCGTTCTTAAAAAAGTACACGTCTATACTCACACTATTTCACCGCACTCCCCTCCAACTACGTCAAACAGCAGCCATCGAGTAGGGATGTTGCCAAATTTCCCCCAGTGTCATGGCTCTTGAATATTGAATAATGCAAGGTTGGAGTTGAGTTGACAACACTGGAGTGCAAGTGCAAGAGAGATATAGAAAAGAGAGAGAGAGAGAGAGAGAGAGAGAGAGAGAGAGAGAGAGAGATAAGAATGCAGGGAGAGAAATGATTTGCCGAGGCATAAAAGGAAGTAAGCTTTAGTTCGCATATCTTACAGAGGCACAGATCCGTTGGACAGACAATAATTTGACCTAGTCTAAATTAATCAGACGCGTTTTGCATCAGTTGTTCGGGTAAACAGTCTTGTTATGCCTTGTGTTTTGTGAATGAAGTAATGAGATGTTAAATAGTTAATTATTTTCTATATATGACCTGTTTCCTTTAATTAATTTATTAACTTATATATACAAATTAGTCCACCGCTGTGGTTTTGAGGTAGCGTGCTGCCTTGTTTACGCAGCGGGCCCGGGTTCGATCCCCGGTCGGGGCAGTTTTTCTGGGTGAGGTTTTTATCGGGGTTTATCCTCACCAGTAAGACAAATGCCAGGAAAACTTTAAGGCACAAACGGTCCCCGAAATGATATGGCCATCATCATCAACCTTATCATTATCATCATCATCATCATCACCCTTCACCGGTGTGGAAAGCAACGGGAAGCTACCATATCTACAATTCCCTAGTAAAGCTGCAAACATAGCATGAAAATGCAATGATTGCAGTGAAGGACCTGCCTTCGGGCAGAATTACTATGGATGGATATACAAATTTATTTATTTATTTATTTAACGAAGCCTGGCAACGTATAGGCATTGTGAAAATTAATTACATTATAATAACAATTCTGACCAAGATCGAACATGGGCCCGTGTCGTCTTACCGACTGCTGCACTAAAGCGAACGATACGAATACTGCATGAAGAGAGACTCAAAGGAGACATTATATGAAAGAACGTACTGGTGTGAATCGATCTTCAAATACGTTCCTTCATCATGTGTTGCGCCATCAAATTTTTCAAAGGCTGTGTATAGAAATAAACTAAATATATGTACATAGAAACGCATTATATAATGGAAATGGACAACTAATGACAAATGAGGGAAATTTTGAAGAACTGGCTGAATTCAAATATCTAGGTACGATAACTGAAAATAAGAACGAATTGCACAAAAATATTAAACATAGGCACAATTCTGGAAATTCATGCAATTATGTATTACAGGAACTCTTGTAATCCCAACTCCTTTTAAAGAACCGTTAAACTAAAAATACATAAAACTGTTATTCTTCCAGTTATATTATATGGGTATGAAACGTGGACTCTTACTGTAAGGGGGGAAAGAAGATTATGTGTATTTCAGAATAAAGTTCTTAGGAACATGTTTGGGTCAAAAAGGGATAAATAGACAGGTGAACACAAAAAAACTACATAATAGTGAGCTACATGGCATGTATAGGAAGTCAAGATATAATAAGAATAGTTACGTCTCGTAGATTGCGATGGGCAGGACATGTGGCACGAACGGAAATGAAAGAGGTGTATGGAAACTTCATGTAGAAAAATCTGAAGGAAAATGCCCAGTTGGTCGACCAAGAATGAGGTGGAAGAATAACATTTCCCATGATTTGAGGAAAGTAGTTTATGCAAGGGATAATTGAAACCATTATATCAGGAAAAATGTGTGTGTAGAGCTTATGTCTATGTGGCCATGAACCTACGGATTCGATAGAACCAGTGAGTTGGATAGTTATGATCACATATTACTTTTCCACTTTTGAATTTTGAGCATAGATATTTCAGTATTTCCTCCTATACTAATTTTGAGCTATGTTCCAGTTGTAATGTACACAAACGTGGACAAGGTATTACCTTTGTGCACCTTATTCATATTTGTAATTTTTGTTCCTACTATATGAATTCAGCCACTTCTTCAAAATTCTCTCATTTGTCATTAAATGTCCATTTCTGTTTTAATGAAATTAATTTCTATAACTATTTAACTCATGCCGCAAATGGGAGTCAATGACCAATCACGTTTCAATGATTTCTGTTTTACAACTAATCACAGTCGTGTTTCACCAAATATTTATCAATATTAAATTTACCATATTAAAGAAAGCTCCTCCTTTTTGATATTCAGAACTGGTCTGACCATTATTTTGCAGTGGCTGACTCTGTAAGAAAATACGGCTACCAGATGTATATATAGTGCATGGATATCAACACATAGCGCTTGCAGGAGTTAATATAAAACATTTGTAGCAATTGATTATACCACCAAAAAAAGAAACCACTGTTTGCACTTTCATAAATGTATTTTTTCCCAGGTAATAATCCAGAAAAATATCATTGTCATATTTACATCATACGACATCAGAAATGAATTAATATACAGTTTGGTGTGTTTCATTTTTTCTCCACTGGAAAGCATTCTTACAATATTGCGTTCCTTTGGCAATAAATAGTATGATCTACTTGCAGTGATAAACAAAAGGAGCAGATAAAGCGTACCAATCGTTTCTCATTTGTTTTCAAACAACGCCGTTTACATTAAATATATACATATTTTAAAATAACTATGTTTAAGTAATGATTTGTGAGCAAAGAGCTTAATTTTATTCGTTAAATAGTCCTAACAAATGCCACTCTTGATTTCCAAATTCTCTAGATAAATTCACTCCTCACTGCAGCCGTAACTTCGATGTTATTTATTTATTTCATTAAATGTATTATTTCGTCTGTTTATTTAATTTTGCACCGGCATGTAGATCCCTTCAGGGGAGTCGTTGATCAACTCAATCATGGGGAGAAGCGCTAATATTTGAAGCTATCGCAAATATGACGAGTGAAGAAATTTTGTACTTAAATAAAACATTTACTTCTTCATTAAATAATTTATTAAACAATAATAATTGTTGGAAGCCAATATTTGTAACTTACAAATCAGTTGATTAAAATCATAGAACACTGCGAATTAAACTGGTGACAAATTCGAACCAACACTTCGGTGTATTTATTTAAATATGATATTTAGCAATAACATGGCAATAAAGATGAAACTTACATATATCATTTCGATCATCTCACCGGATATATATTCTAAATATATTTATTTTCTTAGACTATATCGTTTGTATTTACGTTTTATACGTAGATTAAACCAAAATAATTCAATATATCACCAATTATTATATATTTAGGCCTACTTCTAGACGACTCAATGGGGTCGATCTACTTTAAATCTATATAACCATCTTCTTTTCTTTTGTTGCCAACAATAATGTTGAGAGTTCCTGATTGGTAATGACATCATCAAGGAAGAACACGATACGCCCGTCTTCATTTCTCGATACCCAATCATATTTTTGATGTTCGGCCGACTAAAGACCATATTATTGAATCTTTCTTTTGTCGTAAACTTTTGTCTGTGAATTCTCTATTATTTATCACAACAATATATGTGACATAATAACTGTTACATTTCACATTAATGTTACAAAATTATCTATAATATTCAACATTGAAAACAAATAATATTTAATTTTAAATTATTTAAATTTGTTTTATATCAAAATTTAAATAAAAAATCCCAAATTATTTTATTACATAATGACTAATTTTCCGGTTATATCACTTCGTGGGTCGTGAATTTATCGATAATTTGGAAATCACTCGTGGCATTATTTATGAGCATTTATTTGGTTTTATTGATGTTTACTTCCAGTCCCAAGAAGAATTAAATAATTTATGAGCTCAACCACTCTCTTAATCGTCGATAATGACCATAGTAGATAAGTGTCGTAAAATAAAATGACAGAACATAGAAAATAGCTAATATTAGGAAAATATAATTTCACTGGAATGTAATATTCATTGCAGTATAATATATCTGAATGAAGTAAATGCTATAGTAATAGGGGGGTCGATAACATTGCTATAAATAACATGAAATAGCAGAGTCCAGAACAAATTTCAACTTACACTCGCCTGTAATTTGGACACACAATTGGATAACATTAAACCTTGAGTTATGGAAATTGTATGAGAGTAAATTGTTTAATGGTGGGCAGTGGTAAGCCTTCTCGTATATATAAAATTATAATTAATGTTAGGATAAACTGCCGCTGGAAGTAAACATCAATAAAAATAAATACATCACCGTACATAGAAACATATGTAAAATGGGAACATACACTTTACTTCAAAGGAAGATGGCTTTCAAAAAGTGTTGGAATTAAAATACATAAAAGTAATAATTACAAGGAAAAAGAGAAGCAGAAATCGCGGGTATATGCAGAGTGCATAAAAAGTAATATCACAAACTGTAAAGGTTGAAAGTATACATAATAACAAAAAATTATTAAACATGGGTCCGCAAACGAACCATGTACGAGTTAATTGAAAATGTGTGGTTACAAGCCACCACTGACATCATTAAGAAACATCGTCCTAATTAGTACAAATTAATTTGGAAATAGAGTATCCTCAGAATTTGATATAACAAAAGGATTAAGACAAGGATGCGGGATGTCACCAACATTGTTCAAGATATGTTTAGATGTATTAATGAAATGGAATAAGTCATGTAGGGGAATGGGAATCAACATTAATGACCATTTATTGCACAATTTATTATTCGCTGATGACCAGATAATAGGACAAGATAAAGAAGATATAGAATATATGATTAGAAAGTCGGTCGATGCATTTGAGGTAGGTGGACTGAAGATTAATTATATTAAAAGAGAATATATGATAATCGGAGCAAATTCAGAAGACCTACAAATAAATAATATGATAATTAAACGTGTTCAAGAATTTAAATATCTTTTATCTACAATATATAAATTTGGTACTTGTGAAAAACATATTATTAACAGAGTAAATTGTGCAAGGAAGGCGATTAGATCCCTGAATGGTCTTTTATGGAATAGAAATTTGACCAGAAAAACAAAAAAAAGAGATTATACAGACAGTAATAGAAAGTAAACTTACATATGGCTCAGAAAGCTGGACAATAAATGAAAGGATGCAAAAAAGAATCTTGGCGACAGAAAATGGATGGGTTACGGAAGAAGTATGAGAATATCCAGGCTGCAACATATTCGAAATACATATAGGCTATCAGACAAGAAATGGATGCACAAGAAACTGTTATCGAAAGGATAACAAAGAAAGCTTTACATGTACAATGGATGTCGGAAGACCAATGGCCTAAACAGGTGTTGGATTGGATGATACCAGGCAGAAGGAAAAAGGGGAGAAGTAGAAGAACATGGTATGAGGGAATATATGATGCCATGATGAAGAGGGGTATGAAAGATGGACAATGGGAAGATAGGAATCTCTGGAAAGCAGGAATCAAGGACAAACTGCTGTAAAGTGGAAAGCCTGTATTAAGTATTAAGTAAGTAAGTAATTCGAAAATTAGACTTTACTTTTAATTGCCATTCTATGTTCTCTCAAAATTCACTCATAGCTTAACCTATAAAAGAATACAATTATTACTCTACATGTTATTCTGTAATACTGTACATTCGGCATCTGTTAAAGGAGGTATTCAAAGTGTAGTTCTTGCATCTGGTTGAAATATTGGACTCGTCTCTGCAATGAGTTTAGAATTATTTCATACACCGCCGGATCATCTCAGAATTGTTGAAAAGCTGTGATATCAGTGGCGGTTCGTAACTACATATCTCTCACACGGTTTGTTTGCGGAACGATGTTTAATGGAACTTTTTTGTGTCTATTACCGTATATTTTCAACAATTGCAGTTTGCACTATTAATTTTAACGAACCATATATATATATATATATATATATATATATATATAGTTAAGTTTTATCGGGCCTTCCGCATCATAGAATTCCTTGATCATGGCACGTGGGATCATGCCGAAACGTTCGGAATCAGTGGCCAGAGGCCGATCTTCAATCTGTGACGGGGAAAACCCAAGAAAACTTTGTTTTTTTTCTTCATCCAACCAAGTCTTAGGCCTATAGGCCTGTTACGATCTCGCTGATGAATTTTGTATCCAGCGTTTTCCTTGTACGGCCCACAGATCTCTTCCCTGTTGGACAATAACAAAGCATGGCCTTGGGAACTGTATCTGAATTCATTGGTCACAAATGATTCATCCGTTGTAAGAAAACTTTATTAATCATATTTATATCCTCGAATATCTACATTGTATATATATATATAAACGAAAATGAGGTGCACAAGGAAATTAAACATAGATTTAATTCTGGAAATACATGATATTATGCATTACAAGGACTATTTTCGTCCAAAATTCTCTCAAATAACATTAAATTGATAGTATATAAAACTGTATTCTCCCAGTTATATTATATGGGAGCGAAACATGGACACTTACTTAAAGGGAGGAGAAAATATTGGTTGTATTGGAGAATAAATGTTCTTAGGAAAATTGTTGGATCAAAGAGAGATAAACAGACAGGAGAATGGAAGAGACTGCCTAACAGTATGAATGAAAAGCAGACGTCCGAGCAAACTTCACTGTTCTCATTATAGGCTGTCTGATTTCCTAAGGTTGCTGCACTTGAAACTTTTAAGTCAAGCTTATACAGTTACTTGTTGTTAAATAATTAACCTTTCTCTAGAACTGAATTTTTTCTACGTCATTAATAGTTTTTTCTCATTTTTTCTATATTGTTCATTTTATATTTCGTTCGTTAAATCTAGAGTAAATCAAAATAGTAATTGTACACTAGATATACTACGTAATCATTTTGTTTATTGTAAATTTAGATGCAACAGTAATTTATTTGTTTGAGTGGTAGTCAATACTTTGAAGCTTTAACTCAGATAAAACGAGGCTATTATTATTATCATCATTACCATTATTATTATCATTATTATATTATTATTTACTATTATTATTATTACTAATATTATTACTAATATTATTGTTGTTACTATTATTAATTTATTACTATTATTATTACTATTATTATTATTAGTATTACTATTATTATTACTATTATCATTATTATTATTATTATTACTATTATCATTATTACTATTATCATTATTATTATTATTATTATTATTATTATTATTATTATTATTATTATTATTATAAAGGTCATGTAACTCACTGCAATGTAAGTCTTCTCCATACACCTGTCTGTTTATCTCGCTTTGGTCCAAAAATGTTCCTAAGAAATTTATTAGTCAAACTTTTAAATATAGCTTAATATATTTTCAGGTTAACTTTTTTGAGAGAAGTTGGGACGACAAGAGTCCCTGTAATGCATAATAGCATTACCCCAGTGGAACCCATGTCCACGTTATTTAATGGTTGTATTTTTACGGTGAAAGATCGTCACACTTTCGACCAAGGTACTTTTGTTTTACGTCTGACTTATCGCCTTCGACCTATATGGGATGGAAAACCCTTTCGGCGGCAATGCTATCGTTGCGCCGGCATAACCCTCGGGGTCATTTAAAGTAGCAAGCCTCTCCTCCACGAGAAAGTTACGATACAATGGAGGATCATATTTTTTTACAGCTGTGAAAAATAGAGCATGGCAGATTAGAGAAAAACTTGTTTATCTCTAGATTAATAAATATGCTATAATTGTAATATGTTAAAGAAAGGAAAGAGAATATGTATTATAGAATTTTTCGTAATTTTCTTGGTATTACCAAAAAAAAAAAAATCAAACAGCTGGAATGTGCAGTTTGACGCATGCGCTTTAATCGTGTAGTGTTGAGATGTTGACACAGTCAAGCTTTTAACATCAAAGTAAGGAGATTCCGGGTCAAACATTTTCCGGAGTTCCGGTACATTAATTACTGACAAGATAAACAATCTTTGTGAAATTCATAGCCCTTAAATACCTTCTCCTAAGTAATTACTACTTTTAGTTATCAACCTTTTTTTCATTTATCTTTGTTTTCGGAAACATTAGACATTTATTATTTTGGAAGAGGTTTGTATAACTGAAAAATTCAAACATCTAGGAACAACAGAAATAAGAATGAGATGCACAAACAATTTAAACATAGAGTGAACTCTGGACATGCATGCTATTATGCATTACAGGGACTCTTCTCGTCCCAACGTCTCTCAAAAAACGTTAAACTGAAGATATATAAAACTTTTATTCTCCAATCCTATTATATGGATGTGAAACATGGACTCGTACTTTAAGAGAGGAGAAAATATTACGAGTATTTGAGAATAAAGTTCGTAGAAAATGTTTGGACCAAAGAGAGATGATCAAAAAGGTGAATGAAGAAGATTTCATAATAGTAAGTTGCATGATCTTTATAGGAACGAGTTATTATAAGAACATTAAGTCTCATAGACTGTGATAGGCACGACATGTGGCATAAATGGGGAATGAAAGAGGGCATGGAAATTTCTTGTAGGAAAATAAGAGAGGAAACTTCTAGTTGGTAGACCAAGAATGAGATGGGAGGATAGCACTGACCATGATTTGAGGGAAGTAGATTCTAAAAGGTATCCCACTACAGATCTCAGGAGGCACTTGGGGTAGTGGGAGGTTAGGGCTCCCACTTTTCTCGACAATCGGCACTTGATGTCAGCCGGGTTGTCAGCCCTACGTGACGGCCGTCTTTACCCCAGAACAAGCGTCTGGTACTCATTTCCGTTAGAGGCTGAGTCGACTTCATGGCCATAGTGCCGCCAGAAGGTTAGTGTCAGTTTAAAATTCCTGACCCCACCGGGAG
The DNA here is from genome assembly GCA_030220185.1 of Diploptera punctata. Lineage (NCBI taxonomy): Eukaryota > Metazoa > Arthropoda > Insecta > Blattodea > Blaberidae > Diploptera > Diploptera punctata. The sequence continues at coordinate 110,862 of JASPKZ010001168.1, forward strand.
TCGAACTCTCGATCTTCCGACTTGTAGCGCAGTGTTTTAACCACTAGCTACGGCGTGCGCCCGAAGTAGATTATACAGGAAATTATTGGAAAACATTAGCTGGGGATATATGAGATAATATATCCGAGCTGCCATGAACCTAAGGGTTCGAGAGATTTAGTGAATTAGTGTAACTTCACATAATCATCTTGCGTCACGCAGGAACTACTTAAAAAGCGACTTCTTTAGCAAGTGCATGGAGAGTCCTAGGAAAACCAGAATGAAAATACCCAATAGGTAGGTCATGAGCGAGGTAGAGGAATAAAGTTAGCCATGATTTGAGAAAGGCAAATTATACAAGAGATTACTGAAAAACATGATCTCTGTATAGGGAGCTTATATCCACGCGGCCATGAACCTACGGGTTCCATGGTACCAGTAAACTTAGTTAATTAGTTAGACGTGAAAATACATATCAAATTAGCGTGTAGAATGTTTACATTAGTTAAGCCATCAGAATTTGGAAATAAAAATACAATGTTCAAATTTCCATATGTATGCAAATAATTTGAAGGGATGGTTTGTACAAGTATATTCTGGATGCGTACGGATAAATAAATCAAACGAAAACAAACTACTAGCCGCATTACTTACCCCTTCCTGGCCACCTCGGAGTACCGATTCCCTTTATTTGTCAATACAGGCAATCCCCCTGCCCATCCCGCCGATATTCAATCGAAATTGGATTTTTTTTATCCTCTCTCTAACGAATCTAATTCCGTATTTAATTTTTATGGCATACTCAATTTTTGTACGTGAAATGGAAACATAGCATTTCCTTTAAAAATACAGAGTTAGATTCTTTATCCCTTTCCAATTTTATCTAACAGGGGATGGTTTGTTTTAGTTCGCTCGGCCCAGAGTAAATTAGGTAGGCAGCCTGCATATTAATTAAGCACACAAATGTCCGTTGTTAAATAAGTGTGTATTAATGTGTGTTGAAAGTTTTCTACATAGTATTTCTCTGCTTTGGATTATTCCATTAGGTTTAGAGAGGTCTTGGGAATATTAAATTCCCTCAAGCGAACTGTTATATATATATAGTCAAAATAGTAATTGATAATACAATTTTAGAGCAGGTGAACGGTTTTAAAATCTAGGTTTCAATTTATCATATGTTAAAATTGAAGATATTAATGACAAAATAAATAAATTTAATCTCATGTGTGGCACTATTAAAATAACCCTTAAAAACACAAGAAAAGAAACAAAAATTAAATTTTATAAAGTAATGCCTGTTCCTGTATTGATGTATGAATCAGAATGTTGGACGATCACTAAAAGACAAGAACAAAGATTGGAAGCAGCTGAGATGCGATTTTTAAGAAATATAGCAGGATATACTCTGTTGGATAAGAAAATAATGAAGATATAAGAAAGGAACTAAATATTTTAAAACTTACAGACCGAATAATTAAATGTAGGAACGAATGGAAAGAACATATTGATAGAATGCCAGAAAGAAGATTTCTAAAATTATTGCTAAATTATAAACCGCACGGAAGGAGAAATGTGGTCGCCCACACAGAAGATGGTCTGAACAATTTTAGCAATTCTAGCTTTCATGAAACCGGAAGGAGCCAACAGGCTTAATCCCTGGATGATGATGATGACGATGATGATATATATAGAGTAGAATTCAATATAACTTGATTTGGTTAAATTTAATTTAGAGTATATTTTATTTAACGACGCTCTTTATCGGCTGAGGTCATTGACATATTAACATATTAACAGATAGATGGAGAGATAACTGATATCTTAGATTCGACACAATGGAAACACTGACATATGTATAGAATAATTAGAAATATTGAGGAAGGCACAAGTTTCTTAAAGTCCAACAAAACACCTCAATATTATAAATTTCATTGTAGGATATAATGCTTTACAAATCTAAACTAATTGCGAACATAACCTTCACGACGTATCGTCTACAACTGTCGTAGATATCCTCAGGAGATATACTTGCCCTATGTGAACTCCTCAGCTGTCGCCTACAGACTCTATTAAGGATTACAACTCGCACACTGGCGGATCCGTGACGTCATTGTTACATGGCAAAACAAGAGGCGAGTTGCTGCTACTAACCCATCGTAGTCTATGAGATTTAACTGTTCTTATTATATCTTAAAAATATCGACTTACCTGTTATTACACAAGAGGAATTTCATCATTCTCCATTCACCTGTCTGTTCAACTTTTTCTGGTCCAAATATTTTCCTAGAACTTTATTCTCAGTACTCGTAATCTCCTTTTCTCCCTTTTGGTATCCATATAATATAACTGGGAGAATAACAGTTTTATATATTTTAAGTTTAAACGTTTCTTGAAAGGAGTTTGTCCTTGCCTCTGGTCCCGAGGGTCGCGGATTCAAACCCGACCGGGGTCAATGGATTTTTTTAGGATGGAAAAATCCAAGGAGCAAGTCCTCCGGGAGGGACTTTAAGCCGTGGGTCCCGAGTCTGAAGATTTCAGGCTCATAAAAGATCCTAAGTCTGAATGAAAGGCTCTAAGCAAAATTTACGGAATTTTCCGCTCCTAGTACTACCTTGGTTTCCTAGATGTCAGTAGGAGGCGGAACGCTGACCACGGGACCACTCAAATGACATCTATATGAAAACAAGTGTAACTAAATTAGTATGGTTCAAATTCTTCCCTGTAGGGGGAGAGCGCCTAAATCTCTGTTAAGGAAAACATGGGCTTACAAGATTATAAGAAGATATATTTTCGGTTTAACGTTTTTTGAAAGGAGTTTGTACGGCAAAGAGTCTCTGCAATGCATTATAGCATGCATTTCCAGAATTGAGCCCATGTTTAATTTGTTTGTGCATCTCATGCATGTATATTTTTGAATAAACGCAGTTGTACAATTTATTTCGTTCTCCATGTTTTTTGTAGTTGTAAAGGAGAAAATAAATGGTGGTGTATAAGAGACAGACAGACAGGGATGAGCTGGAATTTGAATAAATACAAGTCTGAATGGAGTGTGCGGCATCGGTTTAAGCCTATTACACGAATCTCACACTCTTCGGAAACTTCACCTTTTTAAAGGCTACTCTTCTAAAAGCCACGCCAAGAAAAGAGAGCATTATACGGATTTACCAGAGTTTCGGTTCCTTTCACAACACAGAATATCTCGTACAGCTCTTTCTCTAGAAAATTCAAATAGCTTACAATAAATTGACACCTCTCACACAGAGCTACCATCTTATACTTTATGCAGATTCATTCGATTGCTTGACCAAATAAATTAAAAAAATATATAAAGTTTAGAATCAATGGTGGGAGGAGAGTGATTGGCTCCCTGAATTATATATATATATATATATATATATATATATATATATATAAAGTGTGTGTGTGTGTGTGTGTGTGTGTGGGTAAGATAATAATTGCGCACGAATATGATGAAATGGAGTTTATGTTTAGAAAATGATTGGACGAATACTGTTAAATATCAGATTTAATGTGTAAGATAATTTTTCTATTGCGAACAAGCTATTGTTTATGCGTCGTCGCCTTATCTCTGTTTATCTTGTTTTCACTTGTTTATGTTTGCGTCAGACCGACCATATTTTTTGTTTGTTTATGAATGCACTCGGGACACGCCGTAGCGTAGTGGTAAGGCACTGCGCTACAAGCCGGAAGGTCGAGGGTTCGAGTCCCGGTGGGATCAGGATTTTTAAACTAACCCAAACCTTCTGGCGGCACTATGGCCCTGGGGTCGACTCATCCTCTAACTGAAATGAGTACCAGACGCTTGTTCTGGGGTAAAGGCGGCCGTCACGCAGGGCTGACAACCCGGCTGACATCAAGTGCCGATTGTCAAGAAAAAGTGGGAGCCTTAACCTCCTACTACCCCAAGGGCCTCCTGAGGCCTGTAGTGGGATCACTTTACTTGGGGCACGCCGTAGCGTAGTGGTTAAGGCACTGAGCTACAAGCCGGAGGGTCGAGGGTTCAAGTCCCGTTGGGGTCAGGATTTTTAAACTGACCCAACCATCTGGCGGCACTATGACCCTGCCTCTAACGGAAATGAGTATCAGACGCTTGTTCTGGGGGGTAAAGGCGGCCGTCACGCAGGGCTGACAACCGGCTGACATATAGTGCCGATTGTCTAGGAAAAGTGGGAGCCTTAACCTCCTACTACCCTAAGGGCTTCCGGGCCTGTTGTGGGATCACTTACTTTACTTTACTTATGAATGCACTCGGTCTGATAGCTGGTTTCTTGTTTAGTATGTAGTTTCTCCTAGTTGAGTTACCGCTCAGCCTTCGAGGAGCAAGGTCGAGCTCAAGTTACCTCTCGTCCTTCATGTAGTAAGGACGAGCTCTAGTTACCTCTCAACCTTCAAGGAATAAGGTTGAGTTCTCTCCCTACTTGAGAATTTCGTCTTGACCATGTTTAAGTTAAAAGCTGTACGTCGAGTCAAAGTTACTACTAGCCTTCAAGGAGTAAGGTCGAGCTTTCTCTACACCATGTTTAAGTTAAAAGCTGTATGGTCGAGCACAAGCTAACTCTCTACACCATGTTTAAGTTTGAAGCTCTTTATGTAATAGTAATGTTAATGTTTTTTTAGTGTATAATGCTATTGTGTTATTATTTAATTGTAATATTAATGTGTTTTCTTTATGTAATTGTAATGTTATTGCTTTTTTTGTTGTTCATTTTTCTTTACACTAGTACCAATTATTACTTTATTGTAACGGACTGTCAACAGCACGTACGGCTTACTGCCCGTGCGACCCATATTTGTAAATAATATTGTAAATATCTTACTTTTTGTCTAATAAAGTCCTACTATTACTACTACTACTAAAGTTTAAAACTGCATTGTAGAGTTTAAGTTCTGCTCCAGCCGCGAGCAGACCGTCCTGTTACCCCTAGTGGGCAGGCTACTTGTACTTGAAGATAAGTTCTATAACGTTCTACAAGTTCTACATAGACTCTCTACGGTATAATTGCTTCTCAACCTTCAAGTAGTAAGGTTGAGTATTCTCTAGTTTCATTCAAGCTCCCATTCGCGACAGTTTGTTACGTCTCTACCACGTTTAAGTTAAAAGCTGCATGGTCGAGTTGAGTAGACTGTCCTGCTTAATTAGAGCAGGCTATATTGTTACAACGTTCAAGTTCTACACAGTTGTTCGACGAGCTGTCGACTCATTACTACATTCTACATTTATGCTACATTCTACAAGTCGAGTCCTGTACTTGCTACGAGGAGCAGGTTACTTCATTGTATTTCAAGATACAATTAAAACTGTATTACTACAAGTTAAAGTGTAGTTCTACTAGTCTACTTGACATAGTGAAGAATTCAAGAAGCAATGGGGAAAAGAGTTATGCTAAAATAAGTTCCGCCGCCCTACATATTTTTTACGTCAACTTTGGCTTTGCAGAAATTTGTTAAACACATTGACCACAACCAAGGACATCGTATCTCTATAGCAATTGGACTCACCGGGAACAATTTAAATATGTACCGAAATATTACAAATACGATATTTGAAGTTCTAAAATGAATAAAAAAATTATATGTGATGAGGAGCAGAAACCGAAGATTTGATATTAGAAGATCAGAAGGGGTATATTTAGAGGATGTGAATAATTTGAGTATTTGGGGGATAAATTAAATAAAGATGGTAGAGAAAAAAAGTGACATTACGAACAGAATGAATAAAAGTAGAGCAATAACAGAAACGATAAATGGTGTCCCTTTGGAATATACATATAGGCCTAACCAGAAAACATAAGTTATAATTATATAATTCAATAGTGAGAAGTACTGTCATATATATGGAGCTGAACTTTGGAAATTCAACAACAACTTAGAACAAAAAAATGTCTGTCTATGGAAATGGATTTCTTGAGTAGAGCACAAGATGATCTAAATTGGAATAAATAATATCATACGAGTAAAAATTAATATTAAATATTCAGTAGTAATTTATTATCTATGATAAAAGCAATTGAATTGGTATCGGCATATACAACGAATGCAAGAAAAATGTTATCCAAAAAAACATTGGAATGGTGTGCACTTGGAAGAAGAAAGAATGGAAGACCTCGAAACTCGTAGATGCGAGAAATAAGAACTAGAATGAGAAGAAGAAGACTGGAGGACATGAAGTTGATGGATAGAGACGCGCGGAGAAGGAAAATAAAACTTTAGGCACAGAGATATGTGTAACAATGGAAATCCGTATATAAACAAATTAATAAACATATATATATGATATAATTAAGTTTCGACATTAAGGAATGAAAGCCAAATATGCCATGAAAAGAAAAATTAATACCTGAACCGGGGACCTCTACATCGGTACGTTAGTGCGTTTATCTATTCAATAATCGCAGTGCAAACATTAATTTTTCTTTCCTTATATACAGTTCTCGAAACAATGTTTGCATTGGGATGCCTGGATCCTTGATCGATAACGTACTAACATATAGAATTGGAGGTAACGGGTTCATGTATTGATTTTTCTTTTCATGGCATATTTGGCTTTCATTGCTAAATGTCAAAATTTAATTGTAACATCGAAATAAAAAAGGGTTACTGCTGTAAAGTAAAATATTCTCATTAACATGCTTTCTTGTTACAGAATCCATAAGATGGCAGAGTGGATGCTTCCCCTGCCTCTTGTTATTTGATAAATGTATATAATGAAAAAAAAATTAATATTTGCACTGGGATGCCTGGAATGCGTGGTCGGTAACGCACTAAGATGTTGAGTTAAAGATCCGTGGTTCACATCCTGGTTCAGGTATTAATATTGTTATTTTCATTATTTATATATATCTACAAAGGCTTGAAATCCATCTGGTGTCATTTCTTGTGGGTATTTTATTGTTGTATATTTTTGTTTATAATGGGGAGCTGGTCAATCGCTACAACCCCCAACCTGGGGGCCAAGGTAATTCTTAATCAAGGTATTCTTCTTCTAGTCTTTGACGACCCACACCCATCTGAAAGACAGCAGTGACTGTAACACTAGACAGGGACCCTAGCTGGGTGCTATAATATATATTCGGTTTGTTCGAAAACTGGCGGTTCCGGAGGTGAATAGGTGGTGGCCAACACCGAGATTTTTAGTTTTTTTTCGGGGTTCTCCTGTTTCCCGAATTTCGTCCAACCAACACTTGGAAAAGAAGATCTTGGAGTGGAATATTTATAGGAAAAGTAGAAGGTGAAGATCTCAAGGTTTTATGGATGGTGTGAGAAGGTGCACGAATTAACTGGGACTTACAGATGAGGATGTTCAAGACTGCTACAACTGAAGAAGGAGAATTTCTTGTACCTGACGGAAAACCACTTTATTGTGGATAAACTCCGAAAAAAATCTACGATGGCGTAACACCCCAATGTTGGGCTTTAAGCTCTCCTCTGTTAGGAAAATGTCATGAATGGCATGTGTTAAAAAATACCGACCCAATGAGTCATCTAGTAGGCAACTAAAGCATTAATAGGATGAAGAAGGTCGGTAAGTTTTGCTTAGAGGCCTCTTTATTATATGGTTTTTTTACTAATCTCAAAATCTTCACAATCGGTACCTACGGCTTACAGTTTCTCCCGGAGGACTTACTCCTCGACTTTTTTTTACCTCTGTAGTAAAAGAATTACAAACTTCAAATACTTAATTACGTTAGAGAAATAGTCGGCTCCAAGGTCATGGTGCTTCCAGAAAGATTACATAGTTTAATAATCCCAATCCCATCGGGAATAGAACCCCTGATATTTCGGCTTGCAGAGTATTGTTTTAACAAACTACTGGGTCTTTTAAAACGAGAAAAGTATATTTCTAAAACCAGCGAAATATGGCGACTAGGTGTGAATTTTAGCTGAAAATCATTCTGTAAAAATTAATGCAACAGCCCCATCTTTATTTCATCCCGAAAGAGCTAAATCCAGTTACAAGCTGAGTTGAACAACCCGCTGTATGGGGTATTGTTGTGCAATGACTTCAGGGGTCGGGTGAGCATGTTCAGACAGAAGTACTTCGCGTTTCGCGTTTTTTAAACATACCACTTACGTTATTCCAAAACAGTAAGACTGGAGATGGTGGCTTAAAGGTCAACGATTAATATACACGATTTCTTGCCTGCAGTTGTACTAACTCCTCCACCTGGTCTGTTTTCATTGGTTCCTTCCCCTGCGGTGGGTTGTTTAACTATGCATACAGCAGCACATACGATTTAATTAATGCAATTAATCTACATTTGAGGGGTGTGAGTGAAAAAGTTGGTAACCCACAAAATGTTTTTATTCAGATCACTGAGATTAAAATTTGATACGTGTACAATATATCTGTTATGAAATTTTTCTTTCCATTACAATTTTGAGAAAGTCGAATTTATGATCTGATTTTGCTGGTTTATGAAATTGGGAATGTGGGCGATAACTTAACAATCCACCATATTTAACATAAAAATAGTTATTATCGATTTCTTTAATAAATGTGGAACTTATTTTTTGTTTGTATAATAAAAAAAATTGTGATTAGTTTCGACAAATTACTGCGTGGCAGACTTTATAGCCTATATATATTCAACAACGATATTTATTTACTAAAGTCATTGGCGTCGTAATTCAAATATATGCGTGAAAGATCGGCCAAATTTTGTTCAGAGACGTCTTTACGCAATACCTCTTTCGAATAACCAGCAACATGATTGTGTGGTCAGAGTTTCTTACTGTAGAACATGAGATCTGCAATTGATTCCGGGCTAGACTACAGTAATTTTACAAATAACTGTAATTTAAAACTTTTAATCAATTTTGTTATTATTAATACATTTTAAGTAGAATTTTATGTAAATAGGGATGAGATTATTTATAAATGTTATAAGTAATTGATATCTTAAAGTGTTACTTTTGTGTTCGCCCATGGTCTGGAATTTAGGTTAAGTTTAGGTTTAAGTGGTGGCAGGCCCTATGTATTTGGTTAAGGCAATACGTTTCAATCCCAAAGGATGCGAGTGCAAGTCCCGGTGGGTAGGGGTGTTTAAATTGTCCAAAATTTCTGGGGACACTATGACCCTGAATTCGACTCAGCCTCTAATGACTAGTAATGAGAATGAGTACCAGACACATATTTTAGGGGTATGTAGTGTTGTCAATCCGGCTGATATTTGCTTCGGATTGTCCAGAAATGTGGGATCCTTAACTTCCTACTATCCCAAGTGTCTTCCAAGGTCTATAGTGGGATCACTTTATTTTAGTTTTAAGGATCCTCCTAGTGATTCGTTATTATTTGTCACTATCATATCATTGGGGCATTGTAACTCCACATTCCAGGCGCCTTAATTTCACAAATTGGTTACAATTCCGAGGAGAAAATCAGATATTATACAAAATCAACCTGGTGTCAATAGAGAATAAAAAATATCCTGGTTCTTGATCTTCCCCAACATTTAGAATTACCCTTCACATACTAGTTCCTGTTTGATCTATGCATATTGGACAAATTTTAAAAAAGTATCATCTCCATACTAACTAATGATTTTATTGTTTCCTTCTCTATTTTCAAGTGTACTCTGTCACTTTTAACAGACTATGTTTGGGTAAGTTTGTTAAATAAAAATAAACCAATAGAAAGTGAAGAAAAAGCTAAAATAATAAAATGTGTGCTTTTAGCTTTGGTCCCAGACAAGGTTATTAACTTGGCCCAACATCTAAGGGGCATAAACGGTAACTGTATAAAATTGGGTAATTCTTGACAGGTGCGTTCTCGTTGCGGGGGTGAACATTATGGCCGGTTTCAGAATCCAATTTTTTACGCAAAGAGCGACTCATTTCCCCTCTCTTATGACATAGAAAGAGGGAAAGAGTCGCTCTTTGCATAAAGATTGGTTTCTGAATACCGGCCTAAGAATATTAGTGACTAAGTTCTGACAAGGACCCAATTTCTCGGTAACGAGAGTCCCTGCCCAGGGATACGGATGAAGACCTCAACGGTTGGATCGGCAAAAAGAACAAGCTTCAATAAAGGTGAGACAAGCGGAAGAGGCAGCCCTCCACCTCAGGTTTGTCAGGATGGAAGCATGTTCAAATACATTGAGATGGCAGCCCCACCACTGGAGTTACTCACAGCAGGCCGGTTTGCTACGAGGAAATTTAAATAAACTCGAACTCCCCAAGACTATATAATATATTGAACAGCGGGGAGCGGAACGGGCCAATAGGCCCATACCTTGAAGACTATGATGATGATGATTAAAACGTGTACCTGACATATCTGTCGTCCTTAAGAAATTAAAATTCATTAAAATAGTGAAGGCCTTTCATAACTTCTTGTTCACATCCTCAGCAACTGGGTATTAAAATTCATTAAAATAGTGTATGTATTTCAGAAGTTCTTGTTCCATCCTCAGCAGCTGAGTAAGTCCCTTCATTATTTTAATCAATTTTGAATGTGTTGAGAACGACTAATATTTCAGGTAAAAGTATACAATTTTTAACTTTTTTACGTAACAACCTCAACGGTTGTTCAGAATGAATTTTAAAAGTATTGAGGAATTGAGGAGAGAATAACAATAACTCACATGACTGGATTTGAAACAATACAAAAAAACAGCATATGTACTGCAACGTTAAATATACTGACAATAAATTTGAGTGCAGAGCGTCAGAAAAAAAAATGAATGATGCATTCCTCCAAATGAAAATAGTCAAAAT
>JASPKZ010001169.1:0-44344 GCA_030220185.1 Diploptera punctata
TGTGTAAGGATATTGAGTTGCTTCAGATGGTTAGAGCGTTAAAACTTACAGTAGTTTAGAGACTCGGCGTTCAAATCCCGCACTCAAGCAATTCATTTTTCTTGTGTAATATCATCTATATATATTATATAGTTACGTCCAAGACAATATATATATATATATATATATACTAGATATATATATATTTACTAATTTAAGTATATATGCTTGAAATTCCAATTACCAATGAATAAAGATTGGAATTTTAAATTTGTTCATTTAAATTGGTATAAAAAAATACACACGTACATATTGGCTTCAGGTGTGGAAAGCAACGGGAAGCTACCACACTACAATTCCCTAGTAAAGCTGACAAGCATAGCTTGAAATGCTATGATTGCAGTGAAAGACCTGACCTCGGGCAGAGTCGAATTATTATGGATGGATGGATGGATATTGTCTTGGTGACGGATAAGTATATATTATAACAATCATGTTTGAAAATGATCTCACATAAGCGGATTGAAACGTCGACTTAATAAATGATTTTTTAACTGAGATAACGACTAATTCTTGTTGTTATATACAAATTTTAAAGAAGAAAAAGAAAAAAATATATAGACTCCTATTTTTCATATCCCTATATTTTCGACTCACTCTTTTTCGTATTCTGATAAATTTTTTATTCTTCTCACTCTGTTTATTTAGGCCTATAGTGATACAACAGTCGGATATGTTATTTATTTGTTAATAGGAACGAAACAATAATTTTTGTTTAAAAAGTGACCAGACAAGACATACTGCGAATTTATCGGAAACCACAATTCCTGAACAGAAATTAAGCTTTACATCTATCATGTAGTTTACCAACAACAATGTGCACTCACATCATGTTTTTGAGGTTGGCAGAAATTTAACAAATGGATATGTCAGGGCCACATACAACACTGTAATATTCAGGTGTCTTTGTTTCCTCTACACGTATCAATGGAGCTATGTAACACAAACCGCAACAAACATATATAGAGGTAAAAAATAATTTTATTTAAAATCTGAATTAATTAATCGTTTTGATTAAGAAAATCCACTATGAAATTAATATATTTCCAAAGAAAAATAGTTGTAAATCAAAAGATACATCTCAATGTGACAGTTGTGGTAATGAAGGAACAGATATGTTGGTCGAAAAGGCACTAAAATCGAACAAATGAGGTAAACACTTGGCACTTTTAAGTTAAGTTTATAGAGTTACCTGTTGACAAAATATTTTTCTCTAGAGTTAAATTTATTCTGTCATTAATATTTTTTCTTACTTTTTTCAATCTTGTAAATTTTATATTTCATTTGTTATAACTTGATTAAATTCAAAATATTTTGTAAATTTATATTGTAGTCATTCTACGTAATATTTATTTTTATTGTAACTAGATGTAAGAATAATTTTTGTATTTTTTAAACCTGGTTGAGTGTTGACAAGGCCGAAACTCTGACAGGTAAATATAAAGCTATTATTATTATTATTATTATTATTTATTATTATTATTATTATTATTATTATTATTATTATTATTATTATTATTATTATTATTATTAAACATGTCATATATTTGTAATACACAAGTGATCTTCTTGGTGATTAAATATTAAAATATATATGCAGTCAATATGCCCATTTCACCAATTAATGTTTTAAAATGGTCAACAAGTTTCTACAGCCAAGCTGTCATTCTCAAGACCAGATATTGACTGGAAGACAAAATTGATAATTAAAAATATCAATTTTGTCTTCAGTCAATATCTGGTCTTGAGAATGACAGCTTGGCTTGTAGAAACTTGTTGACCATTTTAAAACATTAATTGGTGAAAATGGGCATATTGACTGCAACATATATTTTAATGTCATATACTACTTTGATATTAAACGAATTATTATTAATATATTAAGTTATATATAGATAATGATTGAAACAAATCATATTTTTAACAGCGGGAAAACATGCATTTAGAAGAAAAACGGCTCTATATCAGATGGACAGAGAAGATTGGAAAACATTAGCTCAGGTTAGGGATATATGGATACCTTTTGTGTCCGCTCTGGGCATGAACCTATGCGTTCAATAGTGCTAGTGAGTTAGTTTTTTTTTCACCTGTTGAACTTTTAAAAAAAAAATGTGCGTTATTTTTCCGTTCCAACCATAACTTATATTTAGTAATAATTGATTCTTAGTAAATCAAACTTTTAAATTAATGTTTTGATATATGGAAAGGAAGATTATATGATATGTCGATGTACTTCATAAAATTAATAGTACATGTTTACAGTGTAAATTGGATCTTAGTTATACAACATTTTAAAATAATATTTTGATATAAAGATAGGAAGATTAAATGTTGTGTCTCTATACTTCAGGAAATTGATAGCACATGTTAACAATGTAAATATTACAGAAGATTTGGGCACTAACTTCAGTTTTAACACATCTTTACAAATTAGAAGTGAATGTTATTCAGGGACTAAAAGAATTGCGAAGAGGAGCTTTATCAGCAGTGAAATGCATTACACTGGGTCCCCGGCTCCTATACAGGCGTACTGACGATAATTATACAGAACCGAGAACGTAGTTTCTGCTTGGAGGCACCGCCATTGTAAACATCATCAGGCATGTGTAAGGTCATGTAGAATTGTCATCGAGCCTACACACGCGCTTCGTTATTGTTTGGAGAGAAAACATTTCGGGCCTTGTTCCGCCACCAATTGGCCTGGCCACAGCGCCACCAAAACTCTGGTAAGCGAGGTGTAGATCTATCCTTCCAGACAACCGGCTTCCAACACAGTGTTAAGTGAGCGTTTTCCCTGTTAAAAACGGTTGAATTCACATCATGAACAATATTTTGAAGATCAACCGAAATTTCACATTCATAAACATGAAATGTTATCATAAGTAATGCCACGAGTGATTTCCAAATTATCGATAAATTCACGACTCACGAAGTGAGTCGCGAATTTATCTAGAGAATTTGGAAATCAAGAGTGGAATTTGTTTAGGACTATTTAACGAATAAAATTAAGCTGTTTACCTCACAATCATTGTTTAACTATAGTTATTTTTAAAATATTTATATATTTTAATGTAAATGGCGATGTTTGAAAACAAATCAGAAATGTGAGGTTATGTTCATTCACTGCCAGCTTGATCATATTATTTATTGCCAAAAAAGATCGCAATAATTGTAAGAGTGCGCCCAAGTGGAGAAAATAATGAAACACATTAAACTATATTTATCATAATCAACATTACAGGTTATTAATTTAGTAAAAAACTCAGTAAAAATCAAGGAATATTTTTCATTATTTGCTATATTCAATGTATTTGTTGGAGAAAAAATAATGTTTTGACCTGTTCAGAACATTAAAAATGAGGAGCTTTCTTTATCACAAAACCAGGAGCTGATAAAGATAAATCGATAAAGAGCGAGGTGAAACACGACTGTCATTGGTGTAAAACAGAATTCATTGAAACGTGATTGGTCATTGACTATCCATTTGCGACATGAGTTAAATAGTCATAAATAATGCCACGAGTAATTTCCAATTTATCTAGATGGTTGAAAATCAGAGTGACATATGTTAGGACTATTTAATGAATTAAAATTAAGCTGTTTCTCTCACAAATCATTATTTAAATATAGTTATTTTTAAATATTTATATATTTAATGTAAATGGGCGATGTTTGAAAACAAATGAGGAACGATTGGTACACTTCATTTGCTTCTTTTGTTCATCAATTGCAAGCAGATCATGTTATTTATTGCCAAAGGATCGCAATATTGTAAGAATACACCATATTGGAGAAATTTATAACCACCATTTAGATTTCATTAATTTCTGATGTCCTATGATTAAATATGTCAATTATATTTTTCTGCAACGTTATTTCCTGGAAATAATTCGTTTTATGAAAGAAAGTGGCAAACAGTGGTTTCTTTTTTTTGTGGTATATAACCAATTGCTACAAATGTTTTCATATTATCATCTGCAAGCGCTAACTGCTGACATTCGTGCACTGTATATACAATCTGGTAGCTACATGTGGTAAATGTAAAATAATGTTATGTCCTAAAAAGGAGGAGCTTGATTTTAAAGTTATTAAATTAAACTGATTAAATTCGAGGTGATAAACGACTGTGATTGGTTGTAAATAAAAAAATCATTGAAATGTGATTGATCATTGACTCCCATTTGGGGCATGAGTAAATTTAAATAGTCACTGGAATATTAACTACAATTGTGAATAGAATCTCGATAAATCCTCAATATTCAACCCTTCGAATTGGGTGTTGGAATTTGAAGTTGAAATAAAATTCAGCTCCCCTTAGAAAACCCAGGAGATTAGGGTCTTATTTATGCGCCTTGGCGACAATTTATCTTGTATTTTAAAGGATTCTTTGTAGATTTCTAGATTTCTTCGGGTTGTTTTTTTTCCAAAATAATCTTGGCGTAGAAAGATAGAAAAAAGTGTCGGGGAGTCCTCCAAGAATAATTCAGCCCCGGGTGAAGCGCCTTTCATTATTCAGAGGTTTTATCGAATTTTGGGTTGGTAGGTTTTTAAAGTTTATTACAAGTTGTTTAAAGTGTCGGTTCGGACCTTAAGCAAAACAAAATCATAAAGTAACTGTACGTCATTAGGATTATTTGTGTATTGAGTAATTGAACATAAAATTTACGTAATGTCTTACTCATTTAGTTGTTATGCCTGCTTCAAGAATAGATCTAATATAAAATTATTGATACCAATACAAATTAGAGGATACACTACCAATTTAAGGGTTAAAGGAATGAACAATTGAATTCTCTTTCTTCTTATTATTTAATTAGAGCAACATTTGTATCAGAGCCTTAGCCAAAAAAAACGTGGAAACCTTAATGACTTACTCACTCACTGGCACTATCGAAGCCGTAAGTAGGTTCATGGCCGGCATGGACATAAGCTCTTCCATACATCAATATCCTGAGCTAATGCTTTCCAATCATTCCCTGTATAATATACTTCCCTCAAATCATAGTTAATGTTATTCTCCCACCTCATTCTTGGTCTACCAAATGGGCCGGTTTCCCTCTGGCTTTCATACAAGAAAGCTTCCATGCAAGTCTCCCTTTCCCCATTACGTGCAACATGTCCTGCCAATTGAAGTCTACGAGGACTTAACGGTCTTATTCATATCTGGCTTCCTGTAAAGAACATGTAGTTCATTGTTAATATGTCCTTCTCCATTTTCACCTGTCTGGTAATCTCTCTTTGGTCCAAAAATTTTTCTAAGTACTTTATTCTCTAATACTTGTAATCTTCTCTCCTCCTATTAAAGTAAGAGTCCAAGTTTCGCACCCATATAATATAACTGGTAGAATAATAGTTTTATAAATTTTCAGTTTAACGTTTTTTGAAAGGAGTTGGGACATCACAAGAGTCTCTGCAATGCATAATAGCACGCATTTCCAGAATTGAGCCTATGTTTAATTTCTTTGTGCATCTCATTCCTACTTGTGATTATTGTTCCTAGGTATTTGAATTCAGCCACTCTCCTCAAAATTTCCCTCATTTGTCATTAGCTGTCCATTTACATTATATAATGATATCTAACGTGTGACCATATATTTAGTTTTATTGGATATTTACTTATTTTTTTATTACATTTATATGAAAAAAGACTCAGAAGTATCATTAACCGTCTTCCACGTAAAACTCAGCTTAAAAAAATGAGAGTTGCAACCATATTCCGAGCTGCTATTCAATCGTATATTTGGCGATGGTTGAGTGGAAGATAATGACTTAATGCCTTAACACATTTAGAACAAAAACAAAACATTAGTAGCAAAAATAATATCAATCATTAAAATTCCATATGGTGGGATAAGCATATTTGGAAAGACACAAAAAATATAATTGGTAAAACATTGGTGGAATCTGTTGCAATGTACGGAAGTGAGTATGGACAGATCAATAAGTACTACAAGAATAGACTAATAGCTCTAGAAATGGATTATTTACGAAGAAGTACTAGAAAGTCTAAATTAGAACGTGTCACAAATAAGGAAATTAGAAACATAATGGAAGCAGAAGAAAGCATAATTGAAAGAATTGAGGAGAAGGAATTAAAGTGGTTAGGACATGTTTTTAAGAATGGAAGATGAGCGATGGCCGAAGGAACTGTATGAATGGTATCCGAACAGAAAGAAGAAAAGAGGAAGACCAAGGTTAACATGGAAGGAAAACATGAAGACAGTAATTCAAGCTAGAGGGCTAAGCATCGAAGATGCCCAAGACCGTAGGCTTTGGAGGTTTGGCACGGGAAGACGGCAGCAGCTGTAAAAACACCCGAAAATAAGATAGCATAGAGTTATTATTATATTATTATTATTATTATTATTATTATTATTATAATGAAAGAAAAGCTTAGTATTGGAAGAAGGAATCCAAATAAAGCAAGTGAAACCAACTAACTATTTGGGAAATATTATGGATAACATCGAAGGTATAGGCAAGAGAACATAAAACATAGAATTGAATTGAGTAGCAAAAATATATTCATCATTAAATTCCATATGGTGGGATAAGCATATTTGGAAAGACACAAAAAAAATATATTGGTAAAACACATTGGTGGAATCTGTTGCAATGTACGGAAGTGAGGTATGGACAATCAATAAGTACTACAAGAATAGACTAATAGCTCTAGAAATGGATTATTTACGAAGAAGTGCCAGAAAGTCTAAATTAGAACGTGTCACAATAAGGAAATTAGAAACAAAATGGAAGCAGAAGAAAGCATAATTGAAAGAATTGAGGAGAAGGAATTAAAGTGGTTAGGACATGTTTTAAGAATGGAAGATGAGCGATGGCCGAAGCAACTATATGAATGGCATCCTAACAAAAGAAGAAAAGAGGAAGACAAGGTTAACATGGAAGGAAAACATGAAGACAGTAATGCAAGCTAGAGGGCTAAGCATCGAAGATGCCCAAGACCGTAGGCTTTGGAGGTTTGGCACGGGAAGGACGGCAGCAACTGTAAAAACCCGAAAATAGATAGAGAGATAGAGTAATTATTATTATTAGTATTATTATTATTATTTTATTATTATATAGTATATTATTATTATTATTAATTCAAACAAAATCAATAACACTGGTCAACAGGAATTTTTTGTCTCATGAGTAACCAATAGTTTGTAACTTAATGCAGTTCTTATAGTGTTTCCAAATATGTATTCGGAATTTCTCCATCACCCACAGTTTGTTTTTTATTTCAATTTCAATTAATGGATTTAAATAATTATTTTTTTATCATCATCATCATAGTACATTCACGAATTTAGGCCATTTGTTGACCTGTTTCGGTCTCAAGAGAAACACCATCCAAAAGTCTTTTGAGTGGACGTCCTGGTCTTCTTCTTCCTGCAGGTTTGATATCTTAACATTTGTTTGGGTATTCTGTGATCTTCCATTCGATGAACATGTTGCACTCCTCTGGATTTTTCATGTTGAGACTTGAAAGTAGTTTTGAGTTCCTTAGGACAGGTTATCTGGCCCGACGCTAAGTAGTCCAGTGGTAGGGCTGCTAACCTTTTAGTCTCTGGACAACATTAGGATACCGCATTTACTCAGTAACCCGATGGAACGGTTATACCGCCGTGACTCGGCTCCTCAGAGCCCTCGTTTGTGAAAACGGGTTGTACCACGAGAAGGTGAGAATGAGAATTGGGTAGGAGAGGTTATACACACGTCACTACCCCTTACAAACCCTTATTTTTTTAATAAACGTTTTTTCGTCGTCCATTTTGTTCATTGTAAATTAAAACCAAATGAGCTAACTCAGGAGATTTCGCTATGGAAAAGGTATATCAGTGCAAATGGAATACTGATATGTTTGGCCGATTATTGTTGGACAACCAAGAGGGATGCTCAACAGGCGAAATATAGCAGAAAATCGTCATTTATTACTTTCTAGGCGAGTCCGAATGTTCGATATTGAGTAGTTACGCAATGTAGAAAATATTAAAGTGTTTTGATATTAAAAAACCTGTCTCTCGGAAACCTTGCATGATGGAGCAAGAACCGATATCATATTTGAATTCAGAAGAAAAACTATTATCAGAATCACATTTTTTCTTTCTAGACAGGAAAAGTTTTATTTTTTGTTGCTGCAGTGTAATTTAATTTATGTAGCGGTGTTTATTAACAAATCTTAAAAAGCAACATTGAAGGAATCAAAATGAAATTATATAAAGTAATAACAATGTCAATGTTGTTTTATGGCTTAGAATTTAGGATATTGACAAGAAAAGTTGAAAGATGATTCAAGCTGTCAGAAATGAGATTTTATACCTCTTACGGGATATACATTACTTGATTTAAAAATTGGAAATATAAGTAGGGAAGTAATATCACTTTTAAGGTAAAAGGCAGAACACAAACAAGGTAAAAACCATTGGATATAACAATTACAAATAATGATAGGCGACCATATACCATAACTGTGGTTGAACTACATCCCGAAGAGTAGAAGAAGTGACGAAAACCGAAGTCAAGGTAGGGTTGGAAAGTTTTAAAGAATGAGACCTGAGGCAATCAATCCTTATAAACTTAATCTATAGAGGTAATGATGATTATTATTATTATCTTTTATTATTTTTTATTTATTTTTTATTATTTTATTATGGTTTTATTATTATTATTTTTACTGTTATTATTTTTTACTATTATTACTATTATTATTATTTTATTATATTATTATTATTATTATTATTTTTACTATTATTATTATTATACTATTATTATTATTATTTTTACTATTACTATTATTTTATTATTATTATTTTATTATTATTACTATTACTATTATTATTATATGATTATATTATATTATTATTATTATTATTTTATTATTATTATTATTATTGAAAATTTTGCAGGCACGTAGCTCAAACAATCTCCTATGAGGTAAGATTAGCATTAATTTTATTATCTTTTATTTTTTTAGTAGGGTAGTTATAATTTGATAATATTTAACGTATTTCATGGGTTATCTATGATTTATTTTTTTAATGTTATGGACGTCTAAAAAGGACGAAGAATAATAAAATCCCAAGAATGATGCTACCACGAGACTTGAAAGTATATACCTATGCATGTATTGATGTCCTCTGGAGACGTTACTGGCGTCTAACAGGATAAGTAAGATGTGGCTGCCATCATGCGACTCGATATCAACCGTCCGTTGTATGAACACCAACAGAAGGGGCACCTCTAAACCCTCTGTTGGCCGTTGAGGTTTTTCTCCTTGTTACCACCCCGGAGATGGTTCTAATATGATATTGGAACAGACCTTAAGGTCCAATCCTTAATACTGATGATGATGAGGTTTGATACTGGGTTGGAATGCGTGAAGACAGGAGGAGGAGGGGAGAAACCCAGGGAATAGTAGGTGGATGAAGTGAGAAGAAACATGATCAGCAGAGACCGCAAAGAGTTAGATGCTGAGGATAGAAAATCTGTGGCAGAGCAGAATACATTTGGGCTGAAGGATAACTACTGCAATGTAGAGAAAATCCTTAATGAAATATATTATTACTATACGGAAGTGAATGCTGGACACTTCGAGAAAAAGATAAATCCCGCATTAATAGTTCACAAATGAGATTCCTCCGATCACTAACTGGAGTAACATTAAGGGATAGAATGAAAAGTGATGAGATAAGGATGCAGTGGAATAGTAGGGAAATGGTTGAACATATACAAAATTATCATAAGTAATGCCACGAGTGATTTCCAAATTATCGATAAATTCACGACTCACGAAGTGAGGAGTGAATTTATCTAGAGAATTTGGAAATCAAGAGTGGCATTTGTTAGGACTATTTAACGAATAAAATTAAGCTGTTTACTCACAAATCATTATTTAACTATAGTTATTTTAAAATATTTATATATTTAATGTAAACGGCGATGTTTGAAAACAAATGAGAAACGATAGGTACGCTTCTACTGCTTCTTTTGTTTATCACTGCAACCAGATCATACTATTTATTGCCAAAGGAACGCAATATTGTAAGCAGGAGCTTTCTTTAATATGGTAATTATAACACTGATAAATATTTGGTGAAACACGACTCTGATTGGTTGTAAAACAGAAATCATTGAAACGTGATTGGTCATTGACTGCCATTTGGGGCATGAGTTAAATAGTCAGATTAAATGGTTCCAACACGTCCAGAGAATGTCAAATTCCCGTTTACCAAAGATGATTTACCACCTCAACCCTAAAGGCAAAAGATATCTCGGAACCCTTCAACCGATGGAAAGATCAGTTTTTGTAGTCGCAGAACGGGCATCATCACCCAATACTACATTCGGAAGAAGAAGAAGAAGAAGAAGAAGAAGACTATTATTCCTCAAGATATCAGGAGTTGTCGCACACTTGACACTTTTAAGTCACGCTTATACAAATACATGTTGTTAAACAATTAATTTTTCTCGAAAACTAAATTTATTTTATGTCATTAATAGTTCTTTATCTGAGTTTCTATCTTGTACATTTTATATTTCAATCGTTAACTCTACATTGAATCAATATTTTGTAAATAATAATTATAATTGTAGACTACCATGTATATGTATGGTTATTGTAATTTAGATGCTAGAATAACTTTTGTGTTTTTTTAACCTGGTTGAGTTGTTGATAAGGCCTTAAGGCCTTAACTCTGACAGGTAGAATAAAACATTATTATTATTATTATTATTAAGTTATATTTGTAAATAAAATGTAAAATTAATAAATGTTATTTTAAAAATATTGTATAAATCTGAAAGAGTGATGAAAGCCAGGCTTTCTTAACCTTTGATAGTAAAATTTTTAATAAGAGTTTCTACGCTTGATATATTCAAATCGTTAAAATAATTTATGTCTCTGCCTTCACTCAATTCATGGAGGAGCTGTTGTACACTAGAGGGCAGAAGTCAAGGCGCTCTTTAACGCGAGAAATTACTTCAGTCCATAATGCTACAACGCTAATTTATTGTGGGAGTAATTCATTTATTTTAACCACGTCTTTGCTCTATGTTACATGGTATCCTGATAAACAAAGACTCTGTAAAATTACACTAGAAATCGTTCAAATACACTGAGCAAGCAAAAAGATAACTTTTTTGTTGTCTCAGAAAGAAAAATATGTGATTCTGATAGTATTTTTCTCCTGAATTCAAATATGATATCGTTTTTTTCTCCATCACGCAAGGTTTCCGAGAGACAGTTTTTTTTATAATTTCAAACACTTTAATAATTTCTACATTCGTAACTACATAATATTCGAGCATTCGGACTCACCTAGAAAGTAAGAAATGACGATTTTCTGCTATGTTTCGCCTGTGGAGCATCCCTGTTGATGGTCCAACAATAATCGGCCAGCATATTAGGATTCCACTTGCCTTGATATCTCTTTTCCATAGCTGAAATATCCTTGAGTTAGCTCATTTGGTTTTATTTTACAATGGACAAATGGACGAAAAAACGTCTTTTAAAAAATAATTATTTAAATCCATTAATTGAAATTGAAATAAAAAAACTGTGGGTAACGAAGAAATTCCGAATACATATTTGAAAACGCGATAAAAAACTGCATTAAGTACAACTATTGGTACTCATGAGACAAAAATCATGTTGACCAGTGTTATTATATGACATTGGAAATCAAATCTCAAAACTTCGATGACAAAAGTCTGTCCGATATCAGCCTTTTGCCAATTTCATTATTCTAGATATACATAATCACATAAATCAGTAAGAACATACTTAATATGGATTCTATGAGATTATACTTACTTATCTTGTATAACTTAGTAACTAATTCGCTGCACTAACGGATCCGCGCGGTTCATAAGCTTTCCAGACTTCCCTAATGAGCTAATATTTTCAACTATTCCCTGTATAATTTACCTATCTCAAATCTCTATTAATTTTATTCTCTCGCCACATTCTTGGCCTACCATCTGGGCGCTTTACCTCGGGTTTTGCCATAAGGAATTACAATGCCCTTCTTTCCATTCTCCATTCGTATAAAGAGTGTTGCCCATAGCAGTCAAGGAGACTTAATTATTCTTATTAATAAGTAATAAGAATTATATCTGTTTTCCATTAACGATCATGCAGCTTATTATTATGTAGTCTTCTCCATTCATCTATACGTTCATTTTTCTTTGATTCAAAAATTATCCTCAAAACGTTATTCTAAAATACTCGTAGTCTTTTTTTCTTAAAGTAAGAGTCCATGCCTTGAAACCATGCAATTCAACAGGAAGAATAACAGTTACCGCTATTTGTATATTTATTTATTCGATGGCCTAGATTTTCATTTCCACATTTCTGGTGTTCTCTCCTGGAATTAGCATAATTGTAAACCTCTTATGAGATTGGGCGCCAGAAAAGCGGAGTTACGGCTGCCCCTATGATAAGATGGGTGATGATGATGATGATGATAGTGGTGAGCCAGGAGCATCCTTAATCCTGAACTTAATCTAAGGCGATTATGAATGATTGTGATGGCCATATGATATTCTGGGACCATTTAGGCCTTAAAGTTTCCTGATTTTTGTCTTACAGATAAGAAAAAACTTTACCCAGTAAACTGGTACCGATAGAGATTCGAACTCGGGGTGTACATTTCGCTGTCCCCTCCGTTACAACTCTTTAAATTAAATTAAGTAAAATACTCAAATTTCGTGCAACTATTTGTGAACATATTAGTTCTTATTCACTAATAAGTCTCATTAATACCTTTAGAGCACATTAAAAGTCATTCATAACACTGAGCAACAAAAAAGACACTTTTTTTTGTCTCAGAAAGAAAAATATGCGATTCTGATAGTATATGTTCTCCTGAATTCAAATATGATATCGGTTTTTCTCTATCACGCTAGGTTTCCGAGGTATTTTTATTTTTTATTTTCAAACACTTTAATATTTTCTATATTCGTAACATTATTTTCGAACATTCGGACTCACCTAGAAAGTAAGAAATGACGATTTTCTGCTACATTTTCGCCTGTGGAGCATCCCTCTTGACGGTCCAACAATAATCGGCTAGCATATTAGGATTCCATTTGCCTTGATATCTCTTTTCCATAGCTGAAATCTCTTGATGAATGTGTTCCCCGTGCTCATCGCTCACTGCGCCAAGATTTTCCGGGAAGAAATCTAGGTTTATTAAAAAAATAATCATTTATATCCATTAATTGAAACTGAAATAAAAAAACTGTGGGTGATGGAGAAATTCCGAATACATATTTAATAAAACGATAAAAACTGCATTAAGTCCAACTATTGGTACTCATGAGAAAAAAATCAGGTTGACTAGTGTAATTATTCTATTTGTAATGTAAACTTAACATTTTTTTATTACGAATACATATAAAATACACAACACAGAAATTAGGGACAAATGTCATATTCAAGACATAACCAAATTTATTATAGAGAGACGAAAATATTAAAAGGGTCATATGAGAGAGAATGGAAGAACACCGACTTGCAAATAGAGCTAAATAAGATAGACCAATGGACGGGAGAAGAACAAGAGGAAGACCAGCCAAGAGATGGATAAACGGTGAATGCACATCCAACACATCTTCCTCCGAGAAGTGATTTTTTAAATAAACAGGATGAAAATCCTACAAATTATGTTTAAGAAGAAGAAGACATATAGGCCTAAATATTTTACCGTTAAGAACAGTTTTGAAAATAATTACATCACTTTATTCAATAGTCGTCCGCCTTAAGTATGAAACAATTGTAAATGTAATCATTTAGAAGAACGATTAGTGCATAGTTATTGATCTATTCAATTTAACCCTTAAATTCGTAATGTATCTTTTTGGATACATCAGTTGGCTCAGTTAATTTAATACCTTAAATAAATCAGAAGAAAACGAACAAAAAGAAGCCATTGAAATA
Organism: Diploptera punctata; assembly: GCA_030220185.1. Lineage (NCBI taxonomy): Eukaryota > Metazoa > Arthropoda > Insecta > Blattodea > Blaberidae > Diploptera > Diploptera punctata. The sequence goes on from JASPKZ010001169.1 coordinate 13,982, forward strand.
TATGTCTAATTATACAATATACCTAATAATAACAGTTACACAAGATTTCGTTTTCACTGCGATCCGCCACATTCAAGTAACTAACAGAGGAAATTTTCGTTTTGCCAATTTAAGGGTTAAAGTGGAAGATAAACTCTTGAGAAGATAAAATGTGTTCAAAATTGAAAAAAAAAATAGAAATAATTCATACGAGAAAAATTAATATATTAAATATTCAATAGTAGATTATATACACACGTAGTTAAATTGATATGGGCATGTACGACGAATGCAAGAAGAAAGGCTACCCAAAAAAAAAAAACATTGGATGGTGGTCTGTCGACGTGGAAGAAGAAAGAAAAGAAGACCAAGGATGCAAAAAAAAATATGAAATTAAATGAGAACAAGAGGACTAGAGGAACATGGAGGGACAAAAGATGTGTTAATAGATTAATATGCTCAAATCGGCCAACTCAGTGTCGGGTCGAGGGATGAGATGGATGATCCCCTATTGAGGTCTTGTGAATGACAAGGGTACCGGCCTACCACGTCCTGACACACCGTCCACAAGGACGAATGAATGAAATGATATGAAATGGATAAGTATGGAGAAATGGTGGATTGAAATTGTGACAGGGAAAAAACGGGAGAAAACCCCGAGAAAACCTGCCCAAGCACCGGTTCGTCCACCACGAAACCCCACATGGAGTAACCGAGACACGATCTCGGGACCCCAGCGGTGAGAGGCGAGCGTCTAACAGCTTCCGCCATGCAGCCGCTTTAAAGATGTGTAAACATTGAACATCTGTATATAAAATAATATAATTTTTATGATCCATACCAAATTTAATAATTTTTATGGCGATGTTATATATTCACATACTTCGATCTAACCTACTTATCTATTTGTTTAAATGGCATCTGTTTAATCCATAGCATTCGCAGTAGAGGGTACACGCTCTCTGGATGTAACTCCCAGCATCGTATTAGATGTTAAGCGTTGTGTCGGTGGGAAAGGGTTTGAGGTTGAAGAAAATTGTATGTACTGGAGGGAAAAGCTGAAACGTGTGTTTTTATAATATCCCCACATCGGTGATTCCTGTTTCGCCACCGATTCTGAAGTCCCCTAATGGGGGTGGCCATTACTCTCTGTCAGGTAGGAATGGAACACCGGTGTCAGACTATCCCATGGTTAATCAGTCCCGGCGCATTAATCAACAGCTAACACCAAGGCGACTGTTGCACACTATGAAATTTCCCCCGCCTTGGAAAACACAATGGAATGTATACCTCAATATCACAAACCATATAATCCGTGTTTGCATGTATCGGTTTGTATTCTAACCGGATTTAACCTTGCGACAATAAGTCATGTAGGATGTTGTCAAATGTTCTCTGCAGCCTCGAATTATGTCTTAGCTAGGCATTTACTAACACTATTGGTATATGGCATAACACAGAATCTACTTTAAGATGAGCTAATGAATCAATCGCAAACACTCTCTCGAGTGATCTGCCAGCAGCGGTTCCGCAATCTGTGCAGGACCGTCATCTCTCCAGGAGTGGAGTTAAAACTTTCAAGGACATCAAGGACAAATCTTATATACCTGGGGTTGCTCAACGTATTTCTATAATTGGTGTCACGTTATTGATAAAAGTAATCTCAGGCTGGATAGATCGGGTCATTAATTTCAGATTCGTTGATGTCCTTGAAAATTTACAAATTATATAAAACAAAGATAAATGATGAGTAACGACAGGTTAGTGCCCTGTTTTCGTTAATTAAAATAGATGAGGATTAGTTCTATAATTTCAATTTTAAAAAAATGTTTAATTTATGTAATGTGATTGTAGTTTGTTTTTTATATGATTATTGGTTTTACACATTTCAGTTTTGCTTGCTTTAGTCAATATTAAGTGTTGATAATGATAGAGTTGCTATCGAAACGCGTTGACACTTAACTTTGTAATTAGAATGATTTGAGATTTTATTGACTATGTGTAACACGTTTTTATCCATAAGTAATGCTTCGAGTGATTTCCAATTTATCTAGAGAATTCGCAAATCAAGAGTGGGAATTTGTTACGACGAATAAAATTAAGCTGTTTACTCACAAATCATTATTTACAAATAATATGCTATTTTTAAAATATTTATATATTTAATTGTAAACGGCTATGTTTGAAAAACAATTTAAAAAACCCGATTTTTATGACTTCATTTGTTATAACTAACTGCAACCCAGATCATATTATTTATTTGCCAAAGGATCGCAATATTGTAAGAATACACCCTAATGGAGAAATTTATAACCAACATTATAGGTATTAATTAATTTCTAATGTCCCTATGATGTAAATATGTCAATTATATATTTGTGTGGGACGTGAATTGCTGGAAAATAATATGCTTAATAAAGGTGCCAAACAGTGTTTTTTTTGTGTTGTAATCAATTGCTACAATTTTTATATTATAGTCCTGCAAGCACTATCTGGTTAATTCGTGCACTATATATATATATATATATATATATATATAGTATTATATATATACAATCTGGTAGCTACATACAGTCCACTGCTAAATAATGCTATAATCTATTCAGAATATAATTAAGGAGGAGCTTGATTTTAAAGTGATAAAATTAAATTGATAAAATCGAGGTGAAAAAACGAATGTGATTGGTTGTAAATAAAAATCATTAAAATAACTTTTTTTGATAGAAGCACACAGGAGGATTTAATTAGATTCTTTTTTTGTGATTGTCATCATTGACTCTCATTTGGGGCATGAGGTTAAATAGTCACCATGAATATCATATTATTTAAATACTAGATTTATTTGATTTTACTAGTATTTATGATATTAATTGGGCAAATCTGCATCTCAGATTGTTTATTGAATTTCAACAGAATTATCACTAAGGTATATTGTTTGTTATTTGTATGTTACGAATTTCCGCCAAGTTATTACGCCTAGCTCCAATAATTTAATGGGGATACAATTATGAAATGGGAAGATATATTGTGATAAACTAGAAAATTAGGAACATAAATTCGACTGCTATGAATTCGCAGAGTTACGCGCGGGTCCTCGCGCCGACGGATATTTTTTTTAACATTAATATTGATTCCTTCAACATTCTGATTAATTTCCTCACGAAATTTCATTCTCCCCGTTTCACCAAAATACTGAAACCCATTTTACGAGAATACACTCTGTAACAAATAAGTAAACAGAAGAAATATCGTGCATATTCTTGCGTGTAAATTTTCCGTGACGTACAATTTTAATGAACAAGATTGTACAAACTTGAATGTTTCTTATTCTCACTGCTTTATTCAAGAAAGTTTCTAGTAAAATAACAGTAAGAAGTACATTAAAACAGAGAACAACAGAACTAACACAATGAAACTAAAATAACATCTTTGTCGGGAGAGTATGCTATTATCGCATCGAAAAAAAGACGAAATAGTAAGTTATACAATTTCCCCGTAAGACTTCGCTTCTAGCGAAAACAAAATACATAAAATATAGGTTAGAAACAAACAAATCTCGTCTTGCTTGGGTAGAGTAAATGTTTTCATATTGCTGTGTACACTTTCTCTTCCTGCACAAAATTTATTCAAACTCACATTGACGAAGTTAGCAAAATTTAACCAAGATGCGTGGCAAAGTTGAATGTTTGTAGTACAGTTTCTGATTGAAATACAGTTCTTAGATACATTCTCCCAGAGATTTATCATGGCAAAACTTTTCAAGTTCTTTCCCCCAGTAATCCATAGGGAGTTCCCACATAATGTGCAATGGTTTCCCTTCATGAAGAAAATTTACCCTTGTGTTGTGTTAAAGCAGGGAATACATTTTCAAGAAAAGATTTTACACTGAATGCCATACAAGTTATCCTACACTCTATAGATTCCGAATTTTTTCTACTCCAAATATTCAATATTTTCTCTCCTTTGCTATATTAATTCTAAAAACAATGTATTAAGGAAAATTTGAACCGTCATATTCTATGCTTCTAATTAGAATCCTTTGCAATTGGTTTTAATTTTTTTAAATTTTATAATTTATTTATCTTTTACCTGGTGGATTTACAGGTCTTCTCTTCCACTTCAAAAGGGTTAAAATATAATATAATAACAATTATGAATTATCTCAACGTTTATTAATAATACGAGTACATAATATGCATAGGGTGCACAATATAATGTTGGCAAGGGGAAAAAATGATAATAATGGTAATAATAATAATAACAACCTATATTTAGTTTAAGTAATTGGGTTGATCAAGACAAGTGTTAAAAATATAAAGAGATACAAAGTAAACATGGAACAAGGAAATATATTAATCATCTAAGGAAAATATTTACTTGTGCTTTTTAACTGTTTTTGAGCTGGCAGCATTTTATATACAAGGTGAGGAATTCCAGAGTCGAGGTGGCGCAGAAAGGAAGGATGAGAAGGGGCGAGATAGTTCGATGTTAGAAAGTCAGCCTATATTTCATTTTCTCTCGATCGTTTATGTTATGATGACGATAGTGAATGAAAAGCTAGTAGAAATATATAAGAGGCGATGTGAAAGTACAGTAATTTAATTTTTACTTACTTTCTAATTAAGTTCCAATACCCGTCGTCAGAAAAAAACAGTATGCAATACATGTGTGTGAAGTGTTTTAGCAGAATCTCGCAAATAAAAATAAAAGAAACAACTCAACTTTGTCTTGTTTTTCTTAACTTCCCTTCGATTCTGTTAAGATAGTCTACACTTCCCACACTTCTATCGCAATCTCATATAATATACTGATTTGAATGGAAAATGTGACATTATTATTATTATTATATAATCACTATTATTATCACTATTATTACTATTATTACTATCTTTATTATCACTATCATTATTATTATTATTATTATTATTATTTTATTATTATTATTATTATTATATTAGATTTTCTTGAGCTTGCATAAGCAGCAAGATGTTCTTCAATTATTATAAAAAATAAGTACTGTACATATTAGGCAGAATTAATATTAGATATTCAATAGTAGATTATACAATATACAAGCAATTAATTGGTATGGGCATGTACGATGTACGATGCAAGATTACCTACAAAAGCATTGTAATGGTGTCCGCCTGAAAGAAGAAGGAAAGGAAGATCTCGAAACTCGTGGATGCAAGAAATAAGAACTGGAATGAGAAGAAGAGAGCTGGAGGACATGGAGTGGATGAATTGAGACGAGTGGAGAAGGAAAAATAAACACTTTAAGCACAGAAAGGTGTGTAAACGTTAAAAATCTGTATATATATAATAAATACATAGATTATATATTATTATTATTATTATTATTATTATTATTATTATTCTTATTATTATTATTATTATTATGAAACTCAGATATAAGGAGAGAAAATGAAGATTCGAAGACACTACATTAGATATATAAAACTCAGCAATTAAGATGGTACGGGCATGTCCAGTGGAATGCAAGAGGATCGACTACCAAAATCTGTTTTGGAATGGAAACCTGAGGGACAACGAGGCAGAGGAAGACCTAAAACCACCTGGAGTCAGGAAATATGTTTATACATGAGGGAGAAACATCTACAACCAGGAGTTTTGATGGACCGACAAAATTGGCTATTGGGAATCGGACGATGTCAAAGACATTAATCAACCGATGATCTATCTATCTATCTTTTATTATTATTATTAATATTATTATTATTATTATTATCATCATCCATCATCTTCATCAATGTGCCATTTCCCACATGCAAAAACCTCTCGGCAAATTCGAAAGTAACTAGATTTTTTTAAGAATACACATTTATCTCACCTTCCGGATATAAGAAAACGTATGATATTGGAGGAAATATTGAAGAAATATTTATTGAAAATTAAATTCCGAGAATGTGTTACTTTTAAAGGTATTGAAAGGTTTAACTATACGTTTCATAAGAAATTACTTTTTAGCAATAGCTCAATATTAACCTAATTCTTGTTTCTATTGACGTTATCTGAACAAGCGTCTAACCGTGGAAGCCAAATTATAAATTTTCATCAACAATATATATATATATATATATATATATATATCTAATTGTCCACCGCTGTAGTCTTGAGGTAGCGTGCTGTCTTTGTCACGCAAGCGGGGCCAGGTTCGATTTGCGGTTGGGACCAGGCTCCTGGGTGAGGTTTTTTTCGGGGTTTTTCCTCACCTGTAAGACAAATGTCAGGACGCTTAGGGCCCAACGGTCCCCGAAAATCATCACGACCATCATTATCATCAGCATCCTTCAGCGGTGTGGAAAAGCAACTGGAAGCTACCACACCTATAATTCTCTAGATTTTAGATTTTTATTTAGATTATTTATTTAGCCTGGTGGAGTTCAGGGCATATGGCCTTCTCTTTCACTCACCAGGCAAACATATATTACATCAGAATATAACAATCACAATGAACTCTAATATTAAATACTAAATAAAAATTTGATCAAAAAGATAATATCTACTATATTACGATCTATAATGCAACTAGTTAAGTGTTAGTTAAAATTAAGACTAAAACCAATAATCAAGACATATTAATTGTCCCTGTCAAACGTATATATAAAACAAAAGAAAAATAATGAGATATAGAAAACTAATTTTACGTTTGTACAATATTTAAAACAAAACAAAAGAAAATATTCGTTTAATCTTAATATTATTTTCATAGATAATTAAATTTATTAATTGTTAAAAGAATACTATCAGTGAGGTGTGTATAAATGTAGTTTGTTATTAAATAATTCTTAATTTGTTTTTGAAGGATGTTTATAGTTTGACAGTCTCTGACATAGGGCGGAAGGGAATTCCATGTTTTGGTAAGTGAGACCATAAAAGATAATGGATAATATACAGTGTGAATGAGGAGGGATATAAAGGAGAATGTGCTGATGGGATCGAGTGTCAAGATTATATGTGTGTCGGATAGTCTGTTGAAGCGGGCGCTGATAAAAAAATTAGGCGATTATGTGTGAAAGGATTTTATAGAGAAGGGATAGTGAATGGACAGTTCTACGATCCTCTTAGACGAAGTCCAACCCGGTTAACAAATTTTTTCTCTAAAAGCTGCAAAGCATAGCAGGGAAATGCTTTGATTGCTGTGAACGACCTGCCCTCGGGTAGACTGTTCTATGGATGTATGTATAAATTGAAAACTTCTCGAAATTAAGTTTCAGTTAAGGTTCGTTTTAGTTTTGATTTTATGCCTCTGAATTTATTCCCAGGTTCTGTAAATGGTAAATCCATATTTACACACTGTTTTTATTTAAATACAGTAGAGATATAACCATGATTGTATATTCTATGATTTGTGTTACTTTACTTTTGGAAGAGTTTAGTAATAAATTTAGTTGTATATTGGTGTAATCACAGTTATGAAGTAAATAACACTCTACATTACTTTGGACATTTTAATGCCATTTGATATTACAAATGTGGCGAATAAAATAAGCTTACGCATTGCAGTGAATTAAAATTCAGAATATGGGGTAAATATTCGTGAGAAATGTGTAACATCATAAAATGTGCGACGTAATACAATGCGTTCCCTCAGTGTTTTCTGAAAGTGCAGTACTGTAACCATAACAGCAGACTGGAATTCCCCACCAGAGACTGCATTTTTTTTAAACTGGCAATTCACTGGTTTTACGGTTAGAAATTAAATTTTAGAAATTTCGCTATTCAAACTTCCATTTGTCTTATCACTTGATCAATTCTGCTTTTGGCGATTCAGAGACTCTTGTCGTCTCACCTTCTCTCTCTCTCTCTCTCTCTCTCTCTTCTCTCTCTCTCTCTCTCTCTCTCTCTCTCTCTCTCTCTCTTTCTCTCTCTCTCTCTCTCTCTCTCTCTCTCTCTCTCCTCTCTAAAAGAAGCATTAAACTGAAAAAATACAAAACTGTTACTCGCCCAAATTATTATCTTCTTCTTCTTCACTTCCTGGTTTAGGCAAGAATTGCCTGTTCCGTCTTCACTAATAGATCTAAGACCATCTCTTCCGAGGACGTCCGACATCTCTTCTTCCTCTTGGAAAATAATGGAAGATTTTATTTGGTAATCTACTTTCTTCCATTCTTTCTACATGTTCTTTCCACTGCATCTTGTTGTTAAATATCTTTGCTTTTATGGAGTAGATCTGCAGTTCTTCACGGATATCCTCGTTTCTTATTTGGTTCATTCTAGTACATCCAGAAGCTGGACCTAAAGCTTCGAGGTGGCAGCCCCACAATGGTCTTACTCTGCATAGCGTTGGTACCGCGATCAGAGGAAAACATATTACTCGTATTCTTCACAATGGAAACTCGGACGGACTTAATCAAATTATTATATGGGTGCAAAACATGCACTCTTACTTCAAGGGAGGAAAAAATATTACGAGTATTTGAGAAAAAGTTCTTCGGAATTTTTTGATTCAAAGAGTGATGAAAACAGGCGAATGGAGAAGACTACATAATAGTGAGATCCATGACCTTTAAAGAAAACCAGATATAATCACAAGAATCAGTCTCGTAGACTATAATGAGCAAGGCATGTGGCACAATGGGGAATAAAGGAGGGGCATGGAAAGTTCTTGAAGGAAAACGAGAGGGAAAGCGTCCAGTATGCAGACCAAGAATCAGGTGAGAAAAATAATATTAACCATGATTTGAGGGAGTGGACTATATAGGGATGATTGAAAATCATTAGCTGAGGAAAGGGATGTATGGAGAGCTTATTTCCGCGCGGCCATGAAATAATGGGTTCGATTGTACGAGTGGGTTAGTTAGAATCTCATTATTTTGAAAGTAAACAAATAAGGAAGCTTTTAGATTGATTTCTTAAATTTCTGTTTTCATGTAAACATCCACTTCTAATGATCGGATTATGCTATGTTTGGTGAATATTTTCTCTTTTTATTTCAATAGCATACACCGAGTATCGTTTCGAAAAAAATGTTTTTACCCCCCCCATAGGCGAATTTAAATTCGCTTCAGATTAACTCCACTCCTAATGGTATGATTTTGTTGGTTAACGAACTCGACCTTATTTTTTAATTGATTGTTTATGCCGAGTTTGGTTTCGAAATAGCAAAAATTGTGACCACTAGAACGTTTAAAGAAACATATACACACATAAACACATATGACTCTTTTATCATTATCATTTTTGGTGACTGCTAAGAACCAAGTAACGTTTCTTTTTATAAAAATATTTTCATGGCCACAACCTCAATAACTCTACTTCCTCGGAATTCCCTAAACCGCGTTTTGAAAATGTAAAAAAAAAATTAAAGTATTTATTCACTGCCTAAATGAACGAAAATATGCTACATTATAACTTATATATGTTACGGCAGGAAGCCTTGGCGCAGAGCTACGGGACTTGCGCTGGTTCGAGTCTCCAGGGCCGAAGAAATATATTCTCATAGTATATCGGCCAGTACGGAACTGGTGCTCTCCCAGCACTTGGGTAGCTACAATAAGTAGCGGCTTCAGGTCGACAATAACGGCTGGGGGACTCGGCATGCTGACCACATGTCACCCCAACACTGGCTGGATGATTATCTACCTCTGTGATTGACACATGTGGATGTGAGGCCAGAAGCCGGATGGTAGGCTAAGGGCCTTCTAGGCCTGTCGCACCGGGAAAAATAAAAAATTAATTTTATATATATAATATATAATCGTCCAAAGAGCTTCTTTTTTTCACGTTTTCCACTACGAAAGGCGATTTTGAAGGGTTTAGGAGTTGAGGATCACAACTCTGTTATAGCCTGTGTTCATCCGGGAATCTCCTGAACATTGTGCCAAAAGTCCCATCACAATCGGATCAACGGTATGGCCGTGCATAAAGTATGAACAAACAAACAACCAACCAAAAAACAAACATTCATTTATATAAATCAATGGTAAAGAGACAAATTTTTGCCTGAACCGGGAATCGAACCCCGAACCTTTAGCTTTCCGTGCTAATGCTCAGACCACTGAGCATAATCCAGGTTTCATTCCCATCCAAGCAGAAATCCTTCCTTTACCTTACTCTATTGGTCCCACATTCAATTGCAATGAACATCATTCACAAATACACAATGAATGGCTTCTACCTGAAGAAGACATGAAGGGACTCCACACTGCTATAGCATTATTTATTAAATTAATATTGAGAAGCTAAAGCTATTACAATGATAGAAATAAGTAAATTAATTAACACAATTAAAATTATTGTAAATCAATGTTAAAGAGATTCTTCAGGTAGAAGCCATTCATTGTTGTATTTGTGAATGATGATTAATTGCAATTGATTGTGGGACAATGGAGTAAGGTAAAGGAGGATTTCTGCTTGGATGGGAATGAAACCTGGATTAGCTCAGTGGTCTGAGCATTAGCACGGAAAGCTAAAGGTTCGGGGTTCAATTCCCGGTTCAGGCAAAACATTTTCTCTTTACCATTGATTTACAATAATTTAATTGTGTTAATTAATTTACTTATTTCTATCATTGTAATAGCTTTAGCTTCTCAATATTAATCTAATTCATTTATATATATATATATATATATATATATATATATCTGGATATACCAAACGATTCTTTATAAATTTCTGTCAAATATTGTGAAATAGCCTTATGCTCATGGAGAGATAAGTAAATATACCATAATGGTAGTTTCTTCAAGCGAAAGACAAAAAAACAAAATAAACTAGATACAAGTATTGAACTTAGATGTAGGTCACGTAAAATCCTTTTCTAATCTGTCATTAGGAATGGTAGAGTTTGTCGGATTCAGCTGAGTAGCATTTTTTCTAAAAGGAGAAAGATCCAACCTAACGAGTGCAATCACTTCTATCCCAATGAGCGTTCAAGTTAACAAACCAACATAGTTATATTGTCGCTCAAGTTTCTGGAAGAAGGGATGGGAAATAATTACGAAAATACTTAAACATACAATTTGTGAATGATTTCAAACTAATTATTTTGGTTTTAAAAACTATATGATAGTAATGGCAAGTCTTAAACATGAAAAACAGTTTCATTACGTACTGGTAAGATGATAAAGAGACCATCACACTGGAGGTGTGTGTACTAAGCGAATTCCATAATAGTCGAATTGATGTACAAAAGTATGTTCAAATTAATTATCTGCCATTTTTAACTGCAAGGCACAGAAATAGAAGCCAGAATGATATCGGGTAAAACAGTTTGGTTGGTAACCACAGATGTTGAAAATATTTTTTTTCCGGGGATCTAGTGGGATGTCCACTAGAGTTCTGATTGATGATTCCGAGCCTGAGAACAAAAATGGCAGAAATGGTCCCTGTTCGCGACCACGAGCCCAAATCAAAAATGGTGATATGCGTCATGAGAGAAGAACCTGGAGTGCCAGCCCCGGCCGACAACTCACATAGTACCATTCAGCAAACATTATTCCATTCATTATAGGGCATAGTACAACAGATTTTTCTGAATCTGGTACTATAGGCGGTCTGCCCGCCAAGTCCGAATAAAGAACTGAAATAACTTAACATGTTTGTAATGACACTATTTCCTATACTTCTCTTCCGTCACTTTAGGTTTCAAGCTAACCCTGCAGCTAAATAAATGTTCCACGATGCTGGTGGACACCAGCCCTATGTACACATGAAATTCCACAAGAAAATCTACTCCGCCACGAGGATTTGGAACTTCGAGCGTCCTAAAGCTCTGAGACAAGGCAGAAACCCTCGCTCGCAGAAGGTATGGAACTGCAACACTAATAGCTAAAAATATCAGGCACTTAACTGATACTATGGAACAACTAGTCGCTGTATTTATCGATACAATAATATCGTTCTATTTTGGTAATCGTTAACAAATGTAATTATTTTTTAGATTAAACACAGATAATTCTAAGTACATAGAGAAGCACCAGGAACGAAATGTACAGGGGCTCACATTGTATTATATTTGACCTTAAAGTTCATGTTATTCTCATGTCTACCTTTACACGTGCCCGCGTGATTATTAGAGCTCTAGGGGCAGAAACTGAACTTGATACACAGCTGTCAGGAAAGTAAGATCGAATTCGTCAATCGACGAAATCGCACTATTAGGTATAGATCATCTGAAACTAACATTTAAAAAATCCTCAAAGAAAGAAAACAAGTTAAAGTTATTGTAAAATGCAATCCGAAGATGAATATTCATACCAGTAAGGGATGAAAATGGAATGTGAAGACATTGTGATGACAAATTCCATGAATTTATCATTCTCCTATTACTATCTCTTCTTCTTCTTTTTCTTCTTCCTTCTAAGTATTAGGCCAAGGCCTGTTACGATCCTATAGAAAATTTTCCCTCCAGCATTTCATAGGACGGCCCAGAGATCTTCGTCCTCTTGGTATATAATTATAAACAGCTTTGGGGATCCGATTTCAACACATTCTTTCTAAATGGTGTTTCCAATTTAGGTGGTATTGTTTAATATATTCCAAAATTGGCGTAGTCTTCAATTGTTTTAAGATATCGGTGTTCCTTTTCCGATCCCATCTGGTGTAACCCGCTGTTCTGCGCATGAATCTCATTTTACAAGCCGTTATTCTGCTTTCATGTTATCTTATTAGTGCCCATACTTCACTACCATAGGCCAACACTGGTCTAGCCAAAGTGTTATATAAACGTAATCTGGTGTTTTTTTTTTGTACAAGGGATGGTTTCATAACTTGATTAATAATTCCCAAACTTTTATTATAACTAGTAATTTTTTCAGGGATATCCTTTTCGTCCCAGATAGAGAGATAATATCCAAGATGTATTCACGTAGACTCAAGACAACCCTTTAGAATGCCAGACGCAGTTTTTGGCGAAACGTCGGGGAACTACAAGCCTCACGATCACGGCCCTACAGCCCGAAAACCTTCATCAAGATCATCATAATATCCAAGATATTTAAATTGATTACAATCTCCCTATAATTTTATTCTGGAGACAGATTTTACTTTGAATGGGGTCCTTCCCACGAAATGCCATAATTTTAGTTTTGTTAATTGTTATTACTATCTAGGAGTTTTAAATGGGCGGGCATTTGGCTAGATGGGTGAAACTAGTCATTATTCCAAAATTTAAATTGGATACTCGGTAGAAGATCATTAGGAAGCCTAATCTTAGGTGGCATTACCGACATTCAATAACTGGACATCGTAGAATGAACTGGATTGACTGAGGATAGGAATCAGTGGAAGAAGTTATGATTATGGGTTTCATTAGCTGTATGCTAGAGTTTATTATAACAACAAACATTATTAATATTTAACTCTATGAAACATGATTTTCCAACCCATGTGTTCTACTGTATATTTATTTAAACCTGTAGGATTGCGGAGTATACTCTGTTTCAATATATGAGATTTATTCAGGAACTTTCAGTCTGATGCCCAAACTGCATGTAGTATAGTCGAATTCACTGTTCCGCGTTGATGGGCGTTCTGGTTAATGTATTTTATTATCCCTCCCTCTATTCCACGCATGATGACAGCAAACTGCGTCACTAATTAACACTTCTCCACATCAAAAGCATTAGTCATCAGTTATTACATAAACATATTTCAGCTTCAAAGTGTTATCCAACCGACTGAATAGAAATCTCTGCAGGAGTGCCAACCGAACAACATATTCAAAACAATTAATTCACGAAATACCACATTTATTATGCAATGTTACAATACACTAACAATATTTAAGATAACCAAAATATTTAATTAAAATATTTCCTAAGTTACACTCTTGTTACGTATCTAGATTTATTCTTACACTACTTCACTTTAGTAAAGCATTTGACACGGTTGCAAAAGATAGGTTTGCTTCTTTATATATGGGGCTTAAATCCATTGCACTAGTCTGCCACATTAGAATTAATAATTTTTAAAATGTAATAGTAGGTAATTCTGAGTAACTATGCTCTGCAGGAGGGGTATTTTGGAATCATTCAATTGAATTACTAGTTTGGGTTGGGCAGAGAAGTTGTCGGTTACTTGGACTTATTGTTGCTTAAACTAAAAAAAAAAAAAACTCTCACTTTCTGACAGTGTCACGCAATGGTTCAACTCCCACCTTCGTGAGCGCCAGCAATATGTTGTAGGAAATTCTACATTACGCTCTTCTTGGACCTATCGTAAAGCTGGAGTTCCACAGGGTTCGGTGCTCGGCCCATTGCTTTTTTCTTCTTCCTCTTCTTCTTCTTCACTTCCTGGTTTACGCAAGAGTTGCCTTTTCCGTCTTCACTAATAGATCTAAGACCATCTCTTCCGAGGACGTCCGATATACATTGTGAAGAATACGAGTAATGTGTTTTCCTCTGATCGCGGTACCAAACGCTATGCAGAGTAGACCATTGGTGGGGGCTGCCACCTCGAAGCTTTGGGTCCAGCTCCTGGATGTACTACCCCATCTAGAGGGTTGCCACTTCCGCCAACATATTAAAAATTAGTTGTCGTTGTGGACTTTACTCTTGTTTCCCCGAGCATGGGTCTCTTATCATCCCAGAGAAAGGACCCCCTCTTTCCATCAGTTCTCCGACCCAAATCGCCGAAGGGATATTATACCATAACCTTGATTTCAATCTATATAAATGACATATCTGACTCCCTAAAACATTGCAAACATCATTTATTTGCGGACGACATGCATATCTACTTTCACTCAGACAAATATTCTTTAAGTGACACGGTAATCAAAATTAATGAGGACGTTGACTCGCTAACGGCATGGACAGAGAAACATGGATTTTAATTAAATCCTAGAAAGTCAAAAGCAATCATTATGCTTCATCAGAGACTATTATCCTCAATTAACACAAATACAGTATTACGTGTGTCACTTAATGGAGTTGAAATCTCTTATAGTGAGACAGTAAAAAATCTAGCAGTATGTATGGATAAAACAATTTAATTTGGAATAAACAAATAAATAACATTTGCAAAACTATCTTCTCAACAATACACTCATTAAACCGTATAAGAAATGTTTACCGTTTTGCTCCAAGGAAAATGTTAGAAACACTTGCAATGCCCCATTTTGATTATTGTGATACTCTTTACTGACCTAAATACTGTTCTTACCCAAAGGCTTCAACGTGTTCATAATTTTTGCATACGTTTTAATTGTGGTATACGTAGATTTGATCACGTTACACCATCCCTGGAACAATTGTCATAGCTTCGACTACAAGATCGTAGAACCATCCATTCCCTATGCCTTCTCTATAAAATATTACACACATCATTAATTTATTATTTATCACACCGCTTCACTAGACTCTCTGACACACATAAGTTAGATACCCGATCCCTTGAGCACAGTGTCCTTTATATCCCTCCTCATCACACTACCTACTATTCGAAATCTTTTAAAATGTCTCTTGCTATAACATGGAATTCCCTTCCACCCTATGTCAGAGACTGCCAAACTTTACAATCTTTCATAAACAAATTTAAATAAATTAATTAACAGAAAAGACTCGCTAATATTACTTTTAAAAATTAATAATTTGTTTTTTTTTCATTATTTAATAAAAATAAATTTAAGATTTGTTAATATATTTACTCAATGCCTTGTATAAAAAGCGATAGATTAATTCATCATAGTTTATTACTTTCTTTGTATTTTTTTTCTTTTTTTTCATGTGTAGTACATTCGAGCTGTTATTCCTTTCTGTATTCATTCTATCATTAATTTAATTTTAATTGTATTTAATTGTATTGTATTATTAGACATTAGTTTCATTATTATTCAATTTGACAGATAATTAATTGTTTTGTATGACTATTATTGTAATTTTTTGTATTTATATGTAACATATGTTTGTCCTGGTAAGTGGAAGAGAAGGCCACATGGCCTTACCTCCACCAGGCTAAATAAATCTAAATCTAAAAATAGATCTATAACGGCCTCTCCTTTGTAAGAAGTTACTAGAACAAGTTAATTTTTAGTTACCTTATTTATTCATAGATATCTACAGCGATCAACACACCGACCAATGAGGCATCTAACAGCCAACTAAGGTATTACTAGGACGTGGATGTCGGTAAATTTTGCTTAGAGACCTCTTTATTCAGGCTTAAGAATCTTTTACGAGACTGAAAATCTTCCGACTCGGGATCCACGGCTTAATGTCCCTCCGCGGAGAACTTGCTCCTTGGATTTTTTCCGTCCTAAAAAGTCCATCGACCCCGGCCGGGTTTGAACCCGCAACCCTCGAAACCAGAGTCAAGGAGCATAACCACTATACCACCGTAGCCGATTTTTTGTTTAAAATGTTGCATTAATTTAGAAATTTAGTCCATAACGTGCCGTGAGTTGTAAGGTCTCCTCCCTGCTGGCATAGTAACTCAGGAATACTCCTTAGTGAGTTAATCGTAGGAAGTATTAGTCCATAAAACAACCGTACATATTCGTTTTCTACAAACAGAAGATGAAACATGTTTTCCAAAGGCCTCTTATAAAATTTATACTGACTATTTAACCCATGCCCCAATTGGAAGTCAATGACCAATCACATTTCAGTGAATTTTGATTTACAACCAATCACAGATGTATTTCACCTCGATTTTATCACCTTAATTTTATAGCATTCATTTAATCAAGTGGCTATCAGATTGAATATATAGTGCATGAATGTAACCACATTCTGCTTGCGATATATAATAGAAAAACATTCGTAGTAATTGAGTATGCCATAAAAAAACACTGTTTGCACTTTCTTAAACGTATTATTTCAGAGGAATTAACGTTGCAGAAAAATATAATTGGCATATTTACATCATACGACATCAGAAACTAATTAATAACCTATAATGATGTGTTTAATTTTTTCTCCCCTAGGGTGCATTCTTACAATATTGTCAATAAATATGATCTGGTTGCAGTGATGAAGAAATGAAACATAACGTTTCTCATTTGTTTTCAAATATCGCCGTTTATATTAAATATACAAATATTTTTAAATAACTATATTTAAATAATGATTTGTGAGTAAACAGCTTAAATGTATTCGTTAAATAGTCCTAACAAATGCCACTCTTGATTTCCAAATTTTCTACGTATATTCAGTCCTCACTTCGTGAGTCGTGAATTTATCAATAATTTGAAAATCACTCATATCATTACTTATAATAATAATAATTGAGGAAGACTGAGAATAAGGTGCCAATTTTATAATTTAATAGCTTTATATTCACTTCTGTTGGAAATTGATGTCCCAGATGGTTTCAATCCCCTTTGGCAGTGTTTTCCAGATTTCTCTGCTTCTAGCTCGCCTAGTCCATTCCACTGTGCGAATAAAATAGTCCATCGAATTATCTGCCTGCTCACGCAACTTTCTGATTCTGGACCCATGTTTCACTCTGTATATCCATTCGTCCTAGCTGTGTTAAAATCAAATCAAATCAAATTCAAAAGTGAGCTAACTGTCTTGCTACCTGCGCGAGCAGGTGGTGGACAGCTCTTCGGTCTCACTGAAGATAGGCCTCGAGTTCCAAGTCTTAGGAGTTGTTTTTTTTTTGCAGCAAGGTATTATGTGCAGGAGTTTTTTGTCTAGTTTTATATGAAGCTGGGCGGTTATCTACCAGGATTCTAGTTTTTTTGCCAATCGCTTGCCGCGGATTTCTGTTTGACGGAGTAAGAATTGTGTGTTTTGTTGGACCGGTGAGGGAGTTTTGTTTTTCTACAGGCTGCGGTTGACCTCGGAGAATATCCATGGACGGGCCATGATTCTAATTTGTGTCCATCCCACTTCTCTTTGAGGCCATCTGTTTCGGTTACCCTCGCCTTTAATGCCCGACTTTCTTCTGGAAACCTCCTTTGCGTATATTATATCTTTGTTAGTTATAATAATTATTATTATCGTAAGTATTTATTGTTATTATCGTATAAAATGTTGTTTGTACATGAATTTTACATTGCTACATTTAATGTATCTTTAACTGTTTATAATTAGTATAGTGTATATCTATATTTGTCAATATTTTTGTATTTGTGCTGGTTGAGTGGAAGAGAAGGCATTATGGCCTTAACTCTGCCAGAATAAATAAAAACATTATATTATTATTATTATTATTTCTTACGTTCCATTTTCCGCTGGCAGATTTATAACGTACGCTTTATTTTCACATTTAATGACCAGTTTATATATGGGTTCATTATAAATTTTATAATCCTATGCACAGAGCTAAAGGAATAATTGTAAATTGTCCCGTCCCTTTAGTCAGTAGTAAAACTGGTAGGCTTAGTACCCATTTCTTCAAAACTTCTACTTAGGTTCGTCTTCTGAGATGGATTGTAGGGATATGGTGTAGACTCCAGAATTTTATCCTGAATTAGACTTCGCTAATTGACATTCAGAAAGGGATGGTCGTGTCGTAAGAATTTATGAGGTCGCAATTGTCAATGTTCCGCAACGAAACTCAATAGGCCTACATAGAATTGAAATAATAGCAGGATGATATTTTCCAAACAGTAGCGAATTCTCAGAATTAAAACTGGGGGTTTACCTGAAACTTGAAATTAACATGTATTTATATTAACCGCCATGTTTGCTTCGTCTCAATGTGTAATATACAATTTAGTTAACCCTTAACTTGGCATTGTGTTTTATAAGATATATTGGTTTGATTTATTAAATATTTTGAACAAATTAACGAAAAAATTAATATAATTTATAGTGTGTTAAATTATACAACAATACATGCAATAACTTAGGGTAACATATTTTTGTTTTCACTAAAGTCCAACACCTTTAAATAAGTTGGTATCCGATATTGAATTTGTCCAACTTAATAAAATAAATACATGTTCCGTAAACTACCAAAATGGGATCATATATTCGTCTTGCTGAAGAAATCACTGTGTTTACGCAGTTCCTGCGAGATGCACTTATTGTTTTGTATTCCTGACAATTTGGTTTTAACATTCGTAAACACTAACGATTGTTTTCAATTGTTTTATATGTTTTCAATTTTCACAAGAAAACAACAAAATTAAAATAAATTAATAACACTGAGTAACAAAAATGAAACTTTTTTGTCTCAGAAAGAAAAATATGTGATTATGATAGTATTTTTTATCCTGAATTCAAATATGATATCGGTTTTTTCTCCATCACGCAAGGTTTCCGAGAGACAGGAATTTATAATTTCAAACACCTTAATATTTTCTACATTCGTAACTACACAATATTCGAACATTCGAACTCGCCTAGAAAACAAGAAATGACGATTTTCTGCTATATTTCGCCTATGGAGTATCCCTCTTCATGGTCCAACATAATCGGCCAGCATATTAGGGTTCCATTTGCCTTAATGTCTCTTTTCCATAGCTGAAACCATTTGAGTTAGCTCATTTGGTTTATTTTACAATGGACAAATGAACGAAAAAAGTTTATTAAAAAATTATTATTTCATCATCATCATCATCATCATGAACAAATTCGTTTTAGGCCATGTGGCCTGTACGGTAAACCTAGCGAAGATGGTCTTGATCTTTCCATCGATGTTTTGGTCTTCCTTGGTCCCTATGTCCAATTGGGGTATATTGGAATGCCAATTTTGGAAGTCTATTTCTTGCCATTCTCCTCAGATGATTTTTCCATTCTTGTTGGTATCTTTGTATATCTTCATTTAAACTTGTTACTCCAAGTTTTCCTCTGACAATTTCGTTTTAACATTCGTAAACACTAACGATTTGTTTAAATTGTTTTATATGTTTCAATTTCACAAGAAAACAACAAAATTAAAATAATTAATAACACTGAGTAACAAAAATGAAACTTTTTGTCTCAGAAAGAAAAGAGGGTTCGTTGATAAATATACCGCCAAACACAAGAAATAATTATTTAAATCCATTAATTGAAATTGAAATAAAAAAACTGCGGGTGATGGAAGAAATTCTGAATACATATTTGAAAACACGATAAAAAGCTGCATTAAGTACAACTATTGGTACTCATGAGACAAAAATCATGTTGACCCGTTTTATTACACAACTGTATGGCGCGAATAAACGTTCTGTTGAAAACAGTAAAAATTAATTTCATCTGATTGGGTTGATAGGTAATTTGAATTTCCTTGACTCATTGCTGTAATAAATAAGTAAAATGTGAGGGATCGTGTTGATATATGAAGTCAAATTATCGTAAATGAGGACGCAGATTCATAAGAAGCGCCAGCTTGTCATAGTTGCAGGGTATTAAGAGAAAGGATGATGAACGATAGCCAAGCAGAATTTTAAATTAGTTGAGGGAGTAGCAGATAGAAGCTGAACGAAAACAAAGTTGATTGATAGGATTTCAAGTTAGGAAATGATGAAAACAAGAACGTGGTAATAGAAAAACTACATGTCTCGACATTAGAAGAATGTTGGATTTTGTAACTAAAAAATAACCTGAAATTCCCAATTGAAGTTGTACGTTGATATTCAGGATGCTACAAATGGAGGAGGTGAATTCCTTGAGGGTGAAGAAAAATCACTGTATTGTGGATAATTTCCGGAAAAAAAATCATACTTCGAAAATGAAAATTAAACAAGTCATAATGTAAAAGTATGCATGAATGTATATTGATTTCAAAAGATTTAGGAAAGATGGCATATAATTAACTTTATTATCCTATTTGGAGAAACATTCTAGTATTCTACACCTTTAAGTAGTATCCATTCATCCATAGTAATTCTGCCCGAGAGCAGAGTCTTTCAGTGCAATTATAGCATTTTCATGCTATGCTATGCAGCTTTACTAGGGAATTATAGGTGTGGTAGCTTCCCGTTGCTTTTCACATCGGTGAGGGATGGTGATGAAAATGATGATGATGATGATGATGGCCGGATGATTTTTCGGGGACAGTTTGGCCCTAAGCTTCCTGACATTTGTCTTATAGGTGAGGTAAAACCCCGAAAAAACCGCACCCAGGAGCCTGTCCCGACCGGGAATCGAACCCGGGACCGCTGCGTGACAAGGCAGCACGCTACCTCGAGACCACAGCGGTGGTTTTAAGTAGTATAATTATGCTAATATAAAGATGTAACAAATGAAAATAATAAAACATGAACCTTGAGGGCTCGAAATTAAAAAAAAATGTTTATTATATATGCATATATGCATATATATATATATATATATATGTATGTGTGTGTGTGTGTGTGTGTGTGTGTGTGTTTGTGTATTCAGAAATAAGGAACATATTTCAAACATTCATTTTTTTCATAACTACAAAAAAATATAAACACAATTACAACGTTCCTGGAACGAGAAAGATTCAAATTTCACTATTTTATGCATTAAATATGAGCACCATGTGTTACACCACAAATATCAAAACGGAGGCTCATTTTATGCCACACGCGAATCAGCTGGTCTCTAGTTATCGAATTCACACTTCAACAATTCGATGTCGCAGATTTTTCAAGAGTGCCAGGCATAAGGGGAATAAAAACACGGTATTTTACGTAACCCCACAGTTAAAAATCACACGTGGTTAAGTCGGGTGACCTGGGAGGCCATCAGTTATGAAGTTGATCTTCTGCTTCTCCTCTTCCAATCCAACGTCCTGACGTGTCACCATTTTATTACAAACAATCAACATGACAATCAACAGCGCCATTGCGTCCGTGATCAAATTGGGAGAGGAAGACCTGTTACCGAATAATAATAATTATATGTATATATATATATATATATATATATATATATATATATATATATACATTTATTAATGTTTACACATTTTTCTGTGCCTTAAGTTTTTATTTTTCTTCTCCACTTGTCTCTAGCCATCCACTCCACGTCCTCCAGTCCTTTTGTTCTCATTCAAATTCTTATTTCTTGCATCCACGGTTTCGAGGTCTTCCTTCCTTCTTCTTCCAGGTGGACAGCGTTTCAATGTTTTCTTCGGTAACCTTTTTAATAATAATATTATTATAATCCATCCATAGTAATTCTACCCGAAGGCAGGTCCTTCACTGCAATCATAGCATTTTCATGCTATGCTTGCAGCTTTACTAGGGAATTGTAGGTGTGGTAGCTTTCCGTGCTTTCCACACCGGTGAAGGATGATGATAATGATGATACGGATGATGATGATGACCATATGATTTCGGGGACTGTTTGGGCCTTAACGTTTTCCTGGCATTTGTCTTACAGGTGAGGAAAAACTCCGATAAAAACTGCCCCGACCGGGATCGAACCCGGGTCCGCTGCGTGACAAGGAGCACGCTACCTCGAGACCACAGCGGTGGACTATAATAATAATAATAATAATAATAATAATAATAATAATAATAATAATAATAATAATAATAATAATAATAATTATATTTGGGCTGAAGGATAACTACTGTAACGTAGAGAAAATCCTTAACATAAAATAACTAAGCCCAGGATCATTGTTCATCATATTTCATGTATGGATTAGTCTTTATATTTAGGGCGTGATCTGTAGTCTTTCTAGTGTTAAATGTCTAACACGTTATATGATTTAGTATTTATAGGTTCATTTATGTCATAGAATAGTTTGAGATGACTACACTATTATAATGATTTAATGGCAAACTCTTCGTGTAGTTTCAGAAAAAAAAAAAGCAGATACGTATTCACTCAAACTTTATTCAAGCAAACCTAAAGAAGATGCCAATAGATCCAGGAATGGAAAAAGCTTTGCTCACTCAGTAAGAATAAACCACAAAGCAGATTCAAACATATATTCTACGCTCAATTTGTTTTCGAAGAGTCAAAACGTTTCATATAATCGAAAGAGACAAACATTTATTTCTCGATATCACTTATTATTCTGTATTGAATGAATGAGTTCATTGTGCGTTACTAAGAGAAAGATTAAATGCACTCCAGTTTTAACCCTTATTAAAGTAATAAAATTACTATTTTAAATAGATATTACAAAGAATATTGAAAAAAGAATGGTACACCAATGTAGGCAATATCCCAATATTACAGTCTGGTCAAATTATAGTATTATTATTATTATTATTATTATTTATTATATTATTATTATTCTTATTCAGTTTTCTGGGGAATTATACGTAGTAGTAACTTCCCGTTGCTTTCCACATCGGTGAAGGATGACGATGGCAATAATGATTAGGGATGATGATGATAAGGATGATGATGATGGCGGATGATTTTCGGGTGCCACTGGGCCCTAAGCTTCCTGACATTTGTCTTACAGGTGAGGAAATTACCACGAAAAAGCCTCGCTCGGAGCCTGTCCCGACCGTGGGAATCGAATTCGGCCCGCTGCGTGACAAGGCAGCCACCCTACCTCGAGACCACAGCGTGGACATATATATATATATAAGTCCTATATTATTATTATGATTATTATTATTATTATTTCCGATTGAGGGTCTTTCCACTTTTCAGCGGTTGCCCTTTTACCAGCCGGCTGCTGGCCCTTCGCATCCACATTGGTCAATCACAGAGTGTAGATGATCAACAGCCAGTGTAGGGGTGACATTGTGGTTAGCATGTCGAGTCCCCCAGCCGTTATTATACCTGGTTCCTCAACCTGGAGCCGCTACTTATTGTAGCTACCCAATTGCCTCACGATGCTGGGTGGGCACCGGTCCCATACTGGCCGAAATACCATGAGACAATTTCTTCCCCCATGGAGACTCGAACCAGCGCAAGTCCCGTAGCTCTGCGCCAAGGCTTCCTACCTTAACCGCCTCGCTACGGCTCGGGACGATTCTAATTATTATTATTGTTATTATTATTTATATTTATTATTGTTATTATTATTTATATTATTATGTTATTATTATTTATATTATTATATTATTATTATTATTATTATTATTATTATTATTATTTGCAGTTTTACTGGGGCATTATACGTGTAGTAACTTCCGTTGCTTTCCACATCGGTTAAGGATGACGATGGAAATGATGATAGGGATGATGATTATACGGATGATTGATGATGGCCGGGTGATTTTTCAGGGTCACTGGGCCCTACGCTTTCTTGACATTTTCTTACAGTGAGAATTTACCCGAAAAGAAGCCTCACCCGGAGCCTGTCCCGACGGGAGGCATCGATTCGGGCCCGCTGCGTGACCAGTGTATCACCCTACCTCAAGACCACAGCGGTGGACATATATATATATATATATATAGGCCCCATATTATCAATATTATTATTACAGTCCCGCGCCGTAGCCGAGCGGTTAAGGTAGAAGCCTTGGCGCGCAGAGCTACTGGGGTTGCGCTGGTTCGAGTCTCCATGGGGGAAGCAATTTTTCCTCATGGTATTTCGGCCAGTATGGACCGATGCCCACCCATCATCTGAGGCAATTGGTTAGCTACAATAAGTAAGCGGTTCCAGGTTGAGGAACCAAACTATCACGGCTGGTGGACTCGACATCTGAACCCACATGTCATCCCTACACTGGCCGTTGATCATCTACCTCTGTGATTGCACATGTGGAAGTGAGGGGCCAGCCGCCGTCTGTGCAAAAGGTCAACCGCTGAAAAAGTTGAAAGACCCTCAATCGGATTATTATTATTATACTTACTTACTTACTTACTCATGGCACTATCGAACCCGTAGGTTCATGGCCGCGCGGACTAAGCCTCTCCATACATCCTTTCCTGAGCTAATGCTTTCCAATCATTCCCTGTATAATCTACTCCTTCCCTCAATTCATAGTTTCATTTTTTCTTCTCTCCACCTCTTCTTGGTCTACCAACTGGGCGTTTTCCCCTCTGGCTTTCCTACAAGAGCCTTCCCTGGCACGTCTTTCATTTCCCCATACGTGCAACATTTCATGTCCTGCCCATCGCAAGTCTACGAGACTTAAACTGTTCTTATTATATCTGGCTTCCTATAAAGACCATGTAGTTCATTGTTATGTAGTCTTCTCCATTCACCTGTCTGTTCATCTCCTCTTTGGTCCAATAAATTTTCCTAAGAAACTTTATTCTCAAATACTCGTAATTCTCCTTTTCCTCCTTAAAGTAAGAGTCCATGTTTCGCACCCATATAATATAACTGGTAGAATAATAGTTTTTTATATATTTTCAGTTTAAACGATTTTTTTTGAAAGGAGTTGGGACAATCAAAAAGTCTCCTGCAATGCATAATAGCAAGCATTTCCAGAATTGAGCCTATGTTTAATTTTCTTGTGGCGTCTCATTCCTATTTGTGATTATTGTTCCTAGGTACTTGAATTCAGCCACTTCCTCAAAATTTCCCTCATTTGTCATTGCTGTCCATTTCCATTATATACTGAATTTCTACCGTGTGACCATATATTTAGTTTTACTGATATTTACTTCCAGTTCCTAATTCTTAGTGTTACTCAATAGGTGTGCGTGTTGGCCTTTAGTATCTCCTCGCTAATCGGCCAATAGTACTACATCATCAGCATAAACTAACAGCTTATTTAATACCATTCAGTTGTAAGCCTTCCTCATTCTCTAAAGATTTAATGGCATGCTCTAGGACAAAATTAATAGTAGAGGAGATAGTGCATCTCCTTGCTTCAACCCATTCTGGATTTCAAAGTGTCTGAAAACGTGTTTGCCTACACGCACCCTACTATTTGAGCCATTTAGACCACATTCGTACTAAGTCTACTAACTTTTAGGAATTCCGAACTCCAGCAGGATACTATATAACTTCTCCCTCTTTAATTGAATCATATGCCTTTTTTGAAGTCTACATATAGTTGATGTACAGTGCCATTATATTCCCATTTCTTTTCTAAAATCTGTCTTATACTAAAAATCTGATCTGTTGTAGACCTGTTCTCTAAATGCACATTGATGATCTCCTAGAATGTCATCAATGTAGGGAGTAAGTCTGCTTACTAAATTATATTTGTAAGAATTTGTATGAAGTTGAAAGTAATGAGATGCCCCTGTAGTTGTTGCAATCAGTTTTTATCTCCTTTCTTATAAATTGGTACGATAATTGATTCCTTCCATTCACCTGGAAGAGCTTCTTTTTGCCCAATCATACTAAGCAACCAGCGTATTTTGTCTATCAATTTTTTCTCTATGTTTCTCCTGATTTTATGAGTTCTGCTGGGATCTCATCTGAACCTGATGCTTTATACATCTTCAATTTTTCAATCGCCATTTCAACCTCTAATGCACTTGGCTCTGCGACTAGCATTCTGCTGTCTGTAACTTAACCTCCTCAATGTCCTGTTCTGTATGTACATTTAATAGCTGATTTAAGTAACTTTTCCATCTATTTAATATACTCCTAGAATCTGCAATCATATCCCCATTTTCATTTCGAATTATGTTTGTTCTAGCCTGAAACCCCTTTCTTCTCTATACTAATTCCCTGATATAATTCTCTAATGTTCCTATTTTTTGCATTCATCTCAAGATCATTAATCTTCTCTCTCAATATTCCCTCTTTTTACTCTTTAGTTACATAGTTGTTTCCCGTCTAATCCTACCCAATTGCTCTAAATTTACCTCATTTGGCTCGTGTAACCATTTACTTTTTGCTAGTTTTCTTTTCTTTACAATGTTGGAACATTCCTCATCAAACCATTTCTTGTTTTTGCCTCTTTTTTAAACAACCAATGCTTTCTGATGCTGACAATTTAATAGTACTCTTATTATTATTTATTATATTATTATTATTATAATATTTTATTATCACCATCATAATTAGGCCTATCATTAGTACTTTGTATCATTGAATTAATTCACATGTGTAAATTCGAGAATTGGGTGCTACCATTGAGACGTGAAAGTGGTGACAAATGATCATCTTGTCATAATATGCGCCAACCTTTATGTCTGGTTTCCAAAAACCTTAAACTAGTTCACATGTTAGCTATCTATGTTTCACACCACTGCTTGGAGGATACCAGAACCTTATAGGTAGAAATTTTATGAGGATTGAAAACATAGCGCGTCCTTTGCCAGCTCCAAGACTGGATGTCTTATATACTTACTTACTCACTGGCACTATCGAACCCGTAGGTTCATGGCCGCACGGACATAAGCTCTCCATACATCCCTATCCTGAGATAATGCTTTCCAATCATTCCCTGTATAATCTACTTCCCTCAAATCATAGTTAATGTTTGTTCTCCCACCTCATCTCTTGGTCTAACCAACTGGGCGTTTTCCTTCTGCTTTCCTACAAGAAGTTCCATGCACGTCTTTCATTCCCCATACGCGCAACATGTCCTGGCATCGCATCGCAGTCTACGGGGACTTAATGTTCTTATTATATCTGGCTTCCTATAAAAGACCATGTAGTTCATTGTTATGTAGTCTTCTCCATTCACCTGTCTGTTCATCTCTCTTTGGTCCAAAATATTTCCTAAGAACTTTATTCTCAAATACTCGTAATCTCCTTTCCTCCCTTAAAGTAAGAGTCCATATTTCGCACCCATATAATATAACTGGTAGAATAATAGTTTTATATATTTTCAGCTTAACGTTTTTTGAAAGGAGTTGGGACATCAAAAGTCTCTGCAATGCATAATAGCATGCATTTCCAGAATTGAGCCTATGTTTTAATTTCTTTGTGCATCTCATTCCTATTTGTGATTATTGTTCCTAGGTATTTGAATTCAGCAATTCCTCAAAATTTCCCTCATTTGTCATTAGCTGTCCATTTCCATTATATAATGTATTTCTACGTGTGACCATATATTTAGTTTTACTTACTTACTTACTTACTCACTGGCACTATCGAACCCGTAGGTTCATGGCCGCACGGACATAAGCTCTCCATACATCCCTATCCTGAGCTAATGCTTTCCAATCATTCCCTGTATAAACCTACTTCCCTCAAATCATAGTTAATGTTATTCTCCCACCTCATTCTTGGTCTACCAACTGGGCGTTTTCCTTCTGGCTTCCTACAAGAAGTTTCCATGCACGTCTTTCATTCCCCATACGCGCAACATGTCCGCCCATCGCAGTCTACGGACTTAACACTGTTAGTTTACTATATAATATATATATATATATATATTCCTATCCATAGTAATTCTGCCCGAAGGCAGGTCCTTCACTGCAATCATAGCATTTTCGTGCTATGCTTGCAGCTTTACTAGGGAATTTTAAGTGTGGTAGGTTCCCGTTGCTTTCCACACCGGTGAAGGATGATGAAGATGATAAGGATGATTATGATGGCCATATGATTTTGGGGACCGTTTAGGCCTTAAAGTTTTCCTGACATTTGTCTTACAGGTGAGGAAATAGTCCGATAAAAACCTCACCCAGAAAAACTGCCCCGACCGGGGATCGAACGCGGACCCGCTGCGTGACAAGGCAGCACGCTACCTCGAGACCCAAAGCGGTGGACAGTTATCATAATATATAAAAATTACGTGTCATGTTGTTTGTCCGCGATTGAATCCTAAACTACTGAACCGATGACTTTAATAAAATTTTGCATACTGTGTGCTGTTTGATCCCAACTTGAGACCTGCGGTTGTTTATAAACTAAATTATAGTCGCATTATTTTTATTGCAAATTATTTGTCTATTTTTTAACAAAGAGTTATATATTATCTGTGAGTTCCATACGTATTCTAACAGATGACGTGTTGTAAGGTAATTGGTTTATTTATTTAACCAGGTGGCTGTGCTTTTTGTTGCAAACCGCGAATTTCAATTGAATTACAAATATTGATTATTTCATAATTTAAGTGTGTTCAGTGTTTATTTTATTTTCAATATATTGATAATAATATAATTTCTTGTGTAAGTATTAGTTTTAAGTAATCTGGCTGAAAGACAGCAACTTAATTTAAATTTAACTGGACCGAGAAGGGACATTGAACAATTTGGCGAATCAGTTCTCGATGACCATGAATGATATGATATCAAGTGGAATTTCCGCAAATTGGTATAGGCCTATGATGAGATAAATCTTACATTAAAAGAAGAATTTCAATTTCAAAACATATGAAGGTCCTACGGAACGGACTTAACAGAACTGTAAGTAAGTCTGTAGTTATAATAATATGCATAATTTACAGAAACAATCTCCATGCCTCAATTAAATAAAAAGCAATATGACTATAATATATCAACAAGGATGATATTACTATACAGAGACTTCTTGACGATGATGATGAGAATCCAAACTGCCAACAAGTTCGTAGAAAAAAACGGAGGAAAGTATAATGAACTCAGGCAAGCCTCCTCAAATATTCTCATCATAAATGTATATAATCCTTATGATATATTATGGATGATTACTGAGAATTGCAGACAACATAAATTCATCTCAACAACAAAACCATACGGGAAAAAATTAACGTAAAAATAGTTAAAGGCGATACGAAGTTCGTCGGGCCATGCTGCTATTATATATACAGTAGATAAGTAGGACTTTATTAGACAAAAAATAAGATATTTACAATATGATTTACAAATATGGGTCGCACGGGCAGTAAGCCGTACGTGCTGTTGACAGTCCGTTACAATAAAGTAGTAGTAGTAGATGGCTTATTAGACAAAAAGTAAGATATTTACAATATTATTTGCAAATATGGCGTTGCACGGGCGGTGAGTAAGCCGTACGTGCTGTTTGACAGTCCGTTACAATAAAGTAATAATTGGTACTAGTGTAAAGAAAAACTAAACAAAACAGCAATAACATTACAATTAAATAAAGAAAACACAATTAATACTATTACCATGAAATAATAACACAATAAATCATTATTCACTAAAAACATTAACATTACAATTACATAAAGAAAACACTATTAATATTACATTAAGTTAATAAACACAATAGCAATAACATTACAATTACATAAAACAAAACACAATATAATATTACAATTAAATAATAACACAATAGCATATACACTAAAAAAAACATTAACATTACAATACATAAAGAAAAACACATTACTGTTACAATTAAATATATAACCACGAGCATTATACACTAATTAATTTATATTTATTGTTAATAATTAATGGTATTGCCTTTTGTAATATATATTATTTATTCATGAATGAGTGTTGTCCTTATTTTTCGGTTTGTCCAGGAAATTTACCGAGGTTTATCCAATTTCTGGATTTACCAATAACCCGTAGCATGCCAATCTTTCCCGATTGAATTTAGAATCTTTCCGGTAATAACTGACGTCTCCATATTCTAAATCATTACATTTTCACTATATATGTATCTCATCTTCAAAGTTCCCGCACATTGGCCATATTCGCATATCGTGATCGTCGCTAATTTTTTGAAATTTCCATGCCCCTAGCCCTAAACAAGCAAGCCCTGTTCTTCTTTAAATCCTAGGTTTGTATATTATAACGATTCTTTTCTCCAGAGTGTTTAGGTTCTTTGTAAACACAGTGA